>CM077151.1:33418175-33575445 GCA_039583875.1 Platanthera guangdongensis | reverse complement strand
AACAAATCTACCCTTGAAATCAATGATGACAGAGATTTGGATATCAGCGCAGACGGGTCTGAAGGAGAGATTCACTATTCAGGACGATTTATTATTGCATGATGGCATGGTGTGTATTCCCGATATTAGTCACCTTCGCGAGGACATTCTGTTTGAGGCACATAACTCTAGATATTATATACATCCGGGCAGCACAAAAATGTATGCGGATCTAAAGAAGATAGTCTGGTGACCAGGCTTGAAAGGTGATGTTGCTGAATATGTAGGGAGGTGCGAGATGTGCAAGTTACTTAAGGCCGAGTGCCAAAGGCCTGGAGGCAAGTTGCATCCACTTTCCATTCCTGAGTGGACTTTTGAGGATATATCCATGGATTTCATCCATGGTCTTCCGAGATCGCAGTGTGGGAATGATTCCTTATGGATTATAGTGGATCGACTCTATAAATTCGCCCACTTCATTCCTCTTAAGAAGACAGATCTAGGTCCGAAACTGGCACAGTTATACATAGACGAGATAGTTCGACTTCACGGTGTCCTCAAGACTATTGTTTCAGACCGAGATGAACAGGTTTACATCAAGAAGTGGAGATACGTTCAGGAGCGGTTGGGCACCAAGTTACATTTCAGCACCGCTTTCCATCCCCAGACAGATGGACAAACTGAGCGCACAAATAGGATTTTGGAGGATTTGCTTCGTATGTGCATACTGGACTTTGGAGGGAAGTGGGAGAAGTATTTCACTCTTGTTGCAATTCTCCTACACTAACAGCTTTCGACAAGTTTTGGGATAACTCCGTTCGAGGCTCTATATGGTGTTTGAAGCCAAAATTTGACTTCGACAAATGTTCGCAAAATAGGGGCGTAGCCGACACCTACTTGGCCTAAGCTCCGACCTCGCCGACTGGTCGTGAAGGACTAAAAAAACTGACCCAAAGCCGCAGCAGGAGGTCCCACCGCTTACCCGGAAGGTCACAGGAGCTTCCCTCCAAGCCAAAAGCTGGGCTTGGAGTTCTTCAGAAGACAGTGCCGATGATTCCCCTTAGGAGTCTTGAAAAGTCCCTTCTGAAGAACCCCTATGGGCTTATTTATAGATTTCAGAATCTGAACTCTGCCAATAAACAAACTGCACCGGTCTGATATTACCAGGTACCCTTGGCTTGGTCTGCCAACAGCCAAACTCCGCTGTTCTGAGGAGCTATATGCAGTCCACTAAGGGTTAAGAAGGTAAAAATACCCGGGGTAGAAGAGTAAAACCCCTGTTTGACAGGGAAATATGAAAAATGGCCTCTTCTCGCCCTGGCGTTGTGGAAAAGCCCCTGCCGGCGAGAGGGACCACCACTGCCCGTCTCGCCGGCGCCTCTCGCCCTTTGCTGCGAGATCTTCTTGCTGCTGGAGGCTCTTCGCCCATGGAGGCCTCTCGTCCTCTAGGGGCCCTCTTGCCTCTGGATAGGTATCTTGCCATTGGAGAGTCCATCATCTCGCCGCTTGCGAGTGGGCCCCCTTGTCCCATTTGCCCATCTCGACCTATTTGCTTCTTGGGGCTCTTTGCGAGCCCGAGGTTGTACACAATCCCCGCTATTTTGAGATTATCCTAAGCTCGAAAAGAATGTTCAACCGGGCTCGTTATTTAAGGCGCATTAAAAAAACGTATTTATGAGGAATCTTTTGAGGCCCCCACCGGGGCCTATAAATATATGACTCCTTCCTGCCCCGCACACCTGGCGCTCTGCTCTGCATATTCTTCTTCCCTATCTTGAGTCTTTTGATATGACGCACAGCCAGAGCTTCCATGACGTCTCGCACTGGTGCGAGAGCAGCACAAGGCCACGTGCTTCTTTTACCTCTTCTTTAGTTCGCCCTCTCCCCCCGTCGTCTCGCCTAAAAAAGACGAAGGCCGGTGGTCCGTCACCTGCCGCAGGAGATCTATCTCGCGTCGTTTTGGAAACCATCCCCACTCCTCATGCGTCTTCCAAGGAAAAAGAGGTGGGTACTTGCTTTTACCACTTTTATCTCTGCGATCGGGTGCTCGCTTTGACTAGTGTTTTTTCAGGGGGCTCTCGTGGTTCCGCAGCACCCGAAGAGTCCGCGAGATGGTTCTGCCGCCCACTGCGGGGAGTTCGATTCGCAGCCCTCTTCTACTCCCCCAGCTACTCCCAGCGAGAGGAGGGAACGACCCTTCCCGGCCGCCGACCTCTCGCCCTCCTGGTAAGGGACCTTCCCTCGCCCTTTTGAATCCCCTTCGCTATTCTCACTCCCTTCTGCGAGTGCCTCTTCCACTTTGCCTCTGCACCCCTTGCGCAGATTCTCGGGCCAACTCTCCTGCTGAGTATCAGCCAAAGCGACTCTCCGTCTCGCCCCCTCCTGTAGACGAGATTGAAGACTATCTGGGTGACCCTTCAAATCCAGCGGAGATGAAGCGCAAGACGGCTGAGCTTTTTCGGAAGCACGCGCGCATCATCCACTCCTTGACGCTGGATAAGCAGGCCGCGGGAGAAGCACATTGAATCGCTGGAGAACGAATGCGCTCGCCTATCCTCCGAGCTAATGCCGAGCTAGATGTCGATGGTACCAACCCTGAAGCCATCATTAATGAGACCGATATGCAGCTCCGTCTCGCGCGCCGCGGTCTTGAATCCATTCGCTCCTTCCACTCGCGGAGTAGACCTCCCTGCGGGGGAGCTCGCGGTGGCCGCTGGGAATGGCGCCCGTACTGAAGGATGTCCGTCTCGCTATTTGTCTTTTTCTTCTTCTTGTGAAAGCTGTAATAACAGTAGTCTCGCCAAAGTATGTAGAAAACTTGGCGCCCGCGGGACGATCTCTGAACATATATATTTTTATTGCTTAATTTTTCATTCCTTTTTTAACTCTCCTTTTAATTTATGCTATATATATATATATATATATATATATATATATATATATATATATATATATATATATATATATATATATATATATATATATATATATATTTTCCTGATTGCGATGGGTCGCGCCGATCGAGATTTAGGAGAGAGAAAAGGACATCGACTCTTCCCCTCCCCTCATGCTTTTCCTGCCCATTAATCATTTGTTATGTATCGGTTATAAATATGCCTAGTCCGGGATTAGATACCGCACTTTCCACTTCTGCTGTTACCCAAGCTCTTGGCTCTCTGTCCCTTCCGTCTCGCCGGCCCCTCTCGCCTTCCTCTCTTGGATTCGCTCGCCAATTTCTTCCTTTGCTTTGCCGAAGACCATTTCGCCGAAGAAGATGGGTAAGAAGAAGGTTGAGGAGGGTGAGGGGCGCAGCCGCTGTGGGAAGAGGTTTACCGACCATGACTTCCCACTCGGCAGGCTCTCTCAAGAAGATCACCATAGGTTTGCCCGCGAGTACCCGGGGGAAGGGGCCGAGTCGCGTCCCCCCAAGGTCGGCGAGTGCATCAATACCTACTACCCGGGGGAACTCACCTTCCCCGTCTCGCATTTCGAGGCGGGGTTGCGGCTGCCCCTTTGGCCTGAGGTGAAGCAGGTCTTCAAATAATTTGGTGTCGTCCCGGCACAGTTTAACCCTAACGCCATCTCGGTGTTGATCGCCTTCGTCTGCTATATGCGCCGGGAGCGCATCGAGTTCAGCTTGACGGCCTTCCGCAAGCTTTTTATCTACCATGCCAACGCCGATGGCGTCTCGTACTTCACTGGGCAGGGGCTTAAGGTATGCGAGACGCCCAACAAGAACCACCATTGGCTCACTCGATTCGTCTTCATCCGGGGAGACCGTGCTGACTTCGGCGGCATCCCTCTCGCGCCGGTTTCTCCGCCAGAGAGTTTCTACGCCACCCCCCAAGTCAGTGGCCCAGAGAAGCTGCTGTGCGAGTACTTAGTCGGCAAGAATTTCGAGGTCAACTTCTTGCGGCGAGGTTCGACTCGCTTCTCCCAGTGCTCCCGGGCGAAGGTTTTCTTCTTATCCTTTCGTTCTCTCTTCTCGCTATTTGTCGTTTCGCTTCTTATAACCCCTGCTTGCTTTAGGTGAGCGAATTGTTCCAGCGCTCCCTCCTTATAGAGCAACATCCACCCCACAAAGGGTCTTGATCTCGCCAACGCAGCGGCAGAGGCGGCGAGAGAGTCCCTGGCGGCCATCCCGTCGAAGAGGCCCGGAGACGACACGGTCCCCTCTCGCTCCAGCCCTCCCAAGAAAAAGATGAAAAAGGCTGTAGTTATTTCTAAGGAAAGGAAGAAAGCTCCCAGGGAGCCCTATTTCTATAGGGGAAACTCCACCGCCTCTCGCCCAACCACCGGGCCGACTCGCCTACCCGTGGGACGGTGCTCCCTGATCAACCTGCTGCCGCCTCCAACCTGCCTGCTACGGCGTCCAACCGCGAGCTGTTGCTCCTGAATCGGCGGCTGCCACCTCCTCTCGCGAAGGCGACTCCTCTGGCCGTCCCGGCCCCTCCTCTCATATGAATTACAACCTGGGTCCCGTGGTTCATGATGCCGTCGGCGACCCGGTTCTGTTATGGGGGCGGGACGCCAACCGTGTGTCCATCTCCACCCTCCTTCCACCTTGGAAGGAGCAGGGGGTCCCTACCAGCCATGCCTTCGCCATAGGGTACGGCCTCTATGGCGGCCTTGACGCCGTTTCGCCTGAAAGCGAGTCCACCAAGGATCTTGTGCTAAAAACTTCCCATCACCAAATGCGGGCCTTGGAGTTCTCGCACAGCTCCTCTCGCCGCCTCATTTACATCAATTCAAAGTGGAAGGCCAGCGAGGAGAACCTAGAGGCGGAGCGGGAGAAGTCCATCGGGCTAGCGAGAAGGTTATCTGATGCCGAGTCCCTACTCGTGAAGGCCCAAGGCGGTGTGGTAAGCCATAACTTTTTCCTTGGGTCTTTTTCTTTTCCCGTCATTCTCGGCTAATTGCTAGGTCGTCCCGCAGGATGCCGAGACAGCGGAACAACTGCGCTCGCGCGTGGCGGCTTTGGAGGAGGAGGTCCGGGTATTGACAGCTGAGAATGCGCGTCTTCAGGCTGATGCTGCGTCGTCGTCTCGCCGCGAGCCCTTCCGGACACCTCCACCACATTACTCTTACGAGGAAGTCGAGGAGCAGTGCCGAGACGCTGGTGTCCGTGCGACAGAGCTGGTGCTGCAAATGATGAAGGATCTGGGGGTAGTGAAGGATGAATCCGAGACTGTGACTGCGCGCGACTTGGTCCCTGAACTTTATAGCGAGGAGAGCGATGATTCTTCACCTGACAAGGAGGACTGATGCGCCGCCTCCAAGATTTAGAATCACTCTCTCCTTTCATTGTTGTAAAAACTTTAAACCATATTTTTGTGGTATCTGCCAAGTGACGAGAGAGTGCTCATTTTTGTTGTCTCTATTTTTGTTTTCTATTTTGTGAAGTTAATCCCCGGTTTGTTCCGGCCTGCGGGACGGTGCTACCGCTTCATCTCGCCGCGTAACCTTTCTATATCTGCCTTTTTTATGTTCTACGCGAGACGGCTTCTCGACGCACTTACGGCCGCGAGTTGACGCAATACTTTGCCTTGCGAGTGTCCTTTCGCTAGCGGCGAGACGGTCCTCAAAAACCATCCGCTGCGAGTGCCGCCAGCTGCCTTACTCCATACCCCTTGTCCTTAGTCTATTTTTCATTTCCTAGGACTAAGATGAGTAATGTCGTTTAAGGAGACTTTCCCCCCATCTAGCCTGCGCAGCGGGTCTACCTGGGGCCGAGCCGAGCTCGGGGTGCCGATGAAGATCTCCAACCAAAACCTATCCCCACAGGCGAGCCTTCGGACCTGCCAACTAGATGAGAGCCTGCGCAGCGGGTCTACCTGGGGCCGAGCCGAGCTCGGGGTGCCGATGAAGATCTCAAACCAAAACCTATCCCCCACAGGCGAGCTTCGGACCTCCAGCTAGATGAGAGCCTGCGCAGCGGGTCTACCCTGGGGCCGAGCCGAGCTCGAGGTGCCGATGAAGATCTCAAACCAAAACCTATCCCCCACAGGCGAGCCTTCGGACCTGCCAGCTAGATGAGAGCCTGTGCAGCGGTCTACTGGGGCCAGAGCCGAGCTCGGGGTGCCAATGAAGATCTCAAAACCAAAATCTATCCCCCACAGGCGAGCCTTCAGACCTGCCAGCTAGATGAGAGCCTGCGCAGCGGGTCTACCTGGGCCGAGCCGAGCTCGGGGTGCCGATAAAAGATCTCAAACCAAAACCTATCCCCCCAGGCGAGCCTCGGACCTGCCAGCTAGATGAGAGCCTGCGCAGCGGGTCTACCTGGGCCGAGCCGAGCTAGGGGTGCCGATGAAGATCTCAAACCAAAACCTATCCCCCACAGGCGAGCCTTCGGACCTGCCAGCTAATAGAGCCTGCGCAGCGGGTCTACCTGGGGCGAGCCGAGCTCGGGTGCCGATGAAGATCTCAAACCAAAACCTATCCCCCACAGGCGAGCCTTCGGACCTGCCAGCTAGATGAGAGCCGCGCAGCGGGTCTACCTGGGGCCGAGCCGAGCTCGGGGTGCCAATGAAGATCTCAAACCAAAACCTATCCCCCACAGGCGAGCCTTCGGACCTGCCAGCTAGATGAGAGCCTGCGCAGCGGGTCTACCTGGGGCCGAGCCGAGCTCGGGGTGCCGATGAAGATCTCAAACCAAAACCTATCCCCCACAGGCGAGCCTTCGGACCTGCCAGCTAGATGAGAGCCTGCGCAGCGGGTCTACCTGGGGCCGAGCCGAGCTCGGGGTGCCGATGAAGATCTCAAACCAAAACCTATCCCTCACAGGCGAGCCTTCGGACCTGCCAGCTAGATGAGAGCCTGCGCAGCGGGTTTACCTGGGGCCGAGCCGAGCTCGGGGTGCCGATGAAGATCTCAAACCAAAACCTATCCCCCACAGGCGAGCCTTCAGACCTGCCAGCTAGATGAGAGCCTGCGCAGCGGGTCTACCTGGGGCCGAGCCGAGCTCGGGGTGCCGATGAAGATCTCAAACCAAAACCTATCCCCCACAGGCGAGCCTTCGGACCTGCCAGCTAGATGAGAGCCTGCGCAGCGGGTCTACCTGGGGCAGAGCCGAGCTCGGGGTGCCGATGAGGTTCCCTCTTCCTGTCATCAGGACTTCTTAATAAACAAATAAACAAGAAATAATTCGAGAAGTACGTTATATTGATCATGCTGAGTACATATCTAGCGTTCTCCCTTCTCATGGGTAGAAGCGTTTTAAGTCATCCCCACTCCAGGAATGGTTCAAGGTCCTACCCTCCACATCCTGGAGGTAGTAACCCCCCGCTTTCAACACTCTCTCTACAATATAAGGTCCCTCCCAATTTGGATTGAGCTTTCCCACCGGGGCGGACCTCCCTGCCGCATCAACCTTTTTTAGTACTAGGTCTCCTTCCGCGAATTGCTTTATCCTGATATGCTTGTCGAAGTGTTTTGCCATTCGACGCTTGATCTCTTCCTGTCTGATGGCTGCTACGTCTCGCAGCTCCTCTGCCATGTCTAGTGAGAGGCGCATGCCTTCCTCATTTTCCATCCTCCATGCCTCGTCTCCATCACCTGCAGCCGCAACTCGTGGGGATCGGACCTCGAACTCCACCGGTAGTACCGCCTCACATCCATGGGAAAGCTTGAAAGGAGTCTCGCCAGTGGCCGTGTTCGGGGTTGTTCTCAGAGCCCACAGGACCGAGGGGAGCTGCTCTACCCAATTCCCTTTCAGATTCTCCACCTTCTTCTTTAGCAAGTTAACGATGATCTTGTTTGCCGCTTCCACCTGACCGTTGCTCCGGGGGTGGTGGACGGAGGCAAACCTGAGGTCGATGCCCAGCCGAGTGCAGAAGCTGATGAATTCTTCACTAGCAAACTGAGGACCGTTATCCGTGACGATGGCCTGAGGCAACCCGTGCCTACAGATGATCTCTCCCCAGACAAAGTTCCTGATGACTTGGGATGTTACCTTTGCCAGCACCTTAACCTCCAGCCACTTGGAGAAGTAATCTATCATAACCAGGAGAAATCTTCTTTGTCCACTAGCTGGAGGGAAATACCCAACTAAATCCATCCCCCAAATGGCGAAGGGCCATGGTGTTGTAATGCTTCGGAGCCTTTGAGCCGGCAAGAGCTGGATGGGGCGTAGAGCTGACATTTTCGGCACTTCCTCGCAAACTCTGTCGCGTCCTTCCTTAGGGTGGGCCAGAAGTACCCCTGTCTGACCACCCTTGCTTCCAATGTCCTCCCTCCGGAATGACTACCACATTCCCCGGAGTGCACCTCCTCCAAAATGTGTCTGGTCTCCTCCTCCGTCACGCATCGGGCTAGGAGACCCGAAAGCATTCTCCGGTGCAATCCTCCTTCATGCATGAGATAATGAGCCGCCTTATGGCGGAAGTTTCTTGCCTCCTTGACCCCCTCTGGGAGGGTTCCTGTCAGAAAGAATGTAACGAAAGGATCTACCCACGAGGGCCGCCGATCCACCTCCATTAGCTCCCCCTCTTCGATCGCTGGATGGAATAAATCAGGGTCACCCCTTCAGGCCCCTATTCGAACTTAGCCAATCGATCAGCAACAGTGTTCTCTTCTCTGGGGACGTGCTGGATGGAGAACGTCCGGAACCCCCCGATGATTGTCCTCACCTTGGACAAATATTTCTCAAGGGTGGGCTCCCGAGCCTCGAACTCTCCACGTATCTGAGATGCCACCACCAATGAATCTGTGAAAACCTCAACGTCCTTAATCTCGAGCTCCTTAGCCAAGCGAAGGCCGGCTATCACTGCCTCGTACTCTGCTTGGTTGTTGGTTGTGGGGAAATGCAAGGCGACCGCTTGTCTTATGGTTACCCCCTGAGGACTTGTTAGTACCACCCCTGCTCCAAGGGAGTGCTTTCCTGAGGCCCCGTCGACCATTATCTTCCATGCTTCCGGTGGCCGCGGCTCCTCGGCCCCGACCTCCGCGACGTAGTCTGCCAAGAAGTCGGCCACCACCTGTGCCTTAATGGAGAGCCTTGGTATGAACGAAATGTTGAATTCACTCAACTCGATAGACCACTTGACCAACCTACCCGAGTGCTCTACTCCTTCAAAAATCTTTCGGAGAGGATGGTCCGTTACCACCCTAATCGAATGTGCTTGGAAATATGGCCGGAGCTTCCTGGCTGAAACAATCAAGGCGTATGCCAGCTTTTCTAGGATAGGGTAACGAAGCTCCGCCTTCCTTAGGATCCTGCTAACATAATAAATGGGCAGCTGCTTTTTTCCCTCTTCTCTGACTAGGACGGAGCTCACCGCCACTGCTCCCACTCCTAGGTACAAGGTCAGATCTTCCCCCTCTTTTGGGCTTTGAAGCAGAGGAGCCATGGAGAGTTGCTCCTTCAGCTTTTGAAAAGCTTTTTCGCACTCCGCGGTCCATTCAAATCTCTGATTCCCTCGTAGAACTTTAAAGAAAGGTGAGCACTTATCTCCTGACCTGGAGAGGAATCTGCTAAGGCCGGCCAGCTTTCCTGTCAAGCGCTGCACCTCCTTAGCGTTTCGCGGTGCTTCTAGCTCCAGAATGGCTTTTACTTTATCAGGATTAGGTTCTACCCCTGCCGGGGTCAGAAGGTGCCCAAGGAATTTCCCACGACTTGCCCGAAAACACATTTTAAGGGTTCAACCTCATTTTGAACTTCCTCAAGGTGGCGAACGTCTCCTCCAGATCCTGGAGATGCGAGTTCACTCCCTTGCTCTTTACCATGAGATCATCAACGTAGACTTCTAGGTTCCGACCCCTCTGGCCCTGGAAAACTCGATCCATCATCAGTTGGTATGTTGCTCTCGCGTTTTTAACCCAAAGGGCATCATGTTATAACTAAAGCACCCTTCCCTTGTGATGAAGGAGACGTCCTTGACGTCAGGAGGGTGCATCCGGATCTGATGGTAACCTGAAAAAGCATCCAAAAAACTCATAATAGAAAAACCGACGGCTGAATCAACCAGCGCGTCGATTCGAGGCAGGGGGTAGCAATCCTTAGGGCATGATTTATTTAATAAAGAAAAGTCGATACACATTCTCCATTTTCCACCCCCCTTTTTCACCATTACTACATTGGAGATCCAGCCTGGATACTGGATCTCTGAGATGAAGCCCGCCTCCAGGAGCTTCTTGACCTCCTCGCGAATGGGCTCCTCCAGCTTGGTGGTGATGGCTCTCATCTTCTGACGTATGGGGCGAGTGCGGGGGTCCAGATTTAGGCGGTGGCATCGATGCCCGACATGTCTGCCGCGCTCCAAGCGAAGACGTTGACGTTGCTCTGAATGCAGGCCCGCATCCGCTCCTGGTCTTCGGGGCTCAAGCCCCCGCTGATCCGCACCCTTTGTACCTGCCCCTGGCTGGTGTGGACCTCCATCTCCACCACTTCCTCGGCTACCTCCAGCCGCGACTGCTCCCAGTCGTCCCTTGCTTCTTCTTCCTGCTTCGGCTCTTCCTCCCCTCCTGCTCCCTCAACTTCCGTCACCTCGTCCTGCTGCATCTCAATTTCCATGCCCCTTCGGGCTCCCTCCTCAGCCCCTTCTCCTCTCACTTCCTCCTGCCTTCCCTTCTGTGGCTCCAACTCCCCGCTCCTCCGGACCTCCTGCACACCTCCTCTTCTCTGCTCCTCCTCAATCTCCATGGCCCCCTCCGGGCTCTCTTGCTGCTGCTTGGTCTCTACACCCCCCTGGGCCTCCTGAACATCTCCTCCTTGCTGCTTCTCGGTCTCCTCTCCCCCGACTTCCTCTTCGGTTCCTTCTCTCGTTTCCTCTGGGCTCACCTCCTTTTCCCTGAATGCTTCTTCATGCGCTGCTATCTCTTTTTCCAACCTCTCTGCTTCTGCCATCCAAGATATGGTGTTGACCGCTGTGACGTAGCACTGTCTTGCCACTTTTGGATCCCCCCTGACCCTGACCTGCACCCCCCATTGTTAACTTGAGACATTGATGGAAAGAGGAGGAGACGCAGCGAAAGGCGCTGATGAGGGGACGCCCAAAGATGGCGCTGTAGCTGCTCGGGGCGTCTACAATCACGAACCGGCAGTTCCGTGACACGCCCCCAACCTCACGTGCAGCCCTACTCCCCCTTCCACTTCCTTTCTCTCCCCGGAGAATCCGAACAACGGTCCATTCGAGGCCAAGATCCTTTTGGTTTCCACCTGCATCTCATCGAAGGCCCTCTTAAAAATCACATTTACGGAGCTCCCATTATCCACCAGGATCTTGGAGACCGTAAAGTTTTCCACCGCTGTCTGGATCACCAAGGCGTCGCAGAATGGGTCCTCATACTCTGGCCTATCCTCTGAAGAGAAGGTAATTTTTTCTAGCGGGGGTGGGGTTTGGGAGGTTGAGGCTACCCCCTTCCGGAACATGGTCTGGAGGCTCCCCTTCCGGGTGGCCTCGATCCCAATCCCCCCATGGATGGCCCCGATTCCCCCCCCCGAGTTCCCACATCCACCCGGTCCTCGCACCCATCCTCCGCTTCCCCTTGCTGCACTTCCACGATCCTTACCGACGGATCCTGCCTCCTCAATCCTCTGGCCTCTCTCATCTCCAAGAACTCTGGGCACGTGGCTGTTGCGTGACCTCCCTCCTGATGGAAGTCACAGAAAGGCAACGCCACCCCACCCCTTCTTCCTTCTCCTCTTCCTCTCCTTCCTCCTCCTCGAGCTCCTCTTCCTCGACCGATCCCCATTGCCTCCTGCTGATGCGGAAAACGATCCCTCACTCCCTGTCTCCATGCCGGTTGATCGAACCTCCTTGGCTCCCGGAAGTTATCTCTTCCCTGGAAGCCTCCTCCTAGCTCCTGGGGGCGACCCTCATGAGGCCTCCAACCTATCCGGTTGTTCGGCTCTCGGGCCCCCCGGTAATTCTGTCCTTGGTGTCCCTGGCCTCGGGGCTCCTCCCTCCTTCTCTCTTCTCTCTGCTCCCTCTGCTCCTTTTGCTTTCCCGCTCCTATTTCCTTTGCGTCGTCCTCCGCCAACCTGGCTAACCTTCTTGCAAACGCCGGATTGGTCCTCTCAAAATCTGTCTCCTTCGCCGCCCTCTCCATAAGCTCCTCAAAAGAGAGGGGGGCACCCTTTTCAACTCCATGCTAAAGAAGCCTGGCCTCAGTCCCAGGGTGAATGCAAGCATCAGCGTATACCCAGTGACCTCCTGGACCTGGAGGATCTCCTCCTGAAACCGATCCACGTAGCGTCCCAATGTTTCATCCTGGCTCTGCCTTACCGAGAACAGGCACTCTGCCTCCTTCTTACGCTTCTTTGATGTTGAAAACCTCAATAAGAAACCCCTCCGCAGATCCTCGAAGCAATAGATCGATCTTGCCGGTAACTGATGGAACCAGTCTCGCGCCTTCTCCTTCAAGGTGATGGCAAACATCTGACACTTAAACACATCCGTCATCTGCCTTATCGAAACCACATCTTCAAACCACTGCACATGTTGTACCGGATCATCCTTCCCCGAGTAGTAAGACATGTCGGGCTCCCGGAACCCCTCCGGCACCGGAGCCGAGATGACGAGTTCACTGAACGGGCTCTCGCCCACTGCTTGTCGAGCGTCTCGCGGCCTCGGCTGTCTGGCTTGATCTGCGAGACCGTGCCCAGGGAAGAGCTCTCGCACGGCTGCCTCCTTCTCGCCGTCTTCTGCAGGGATCTCCTTCCCGGGACGCTGGCTTGGGAAGAGTTCTCGCGCCGCCACGTCCCTCTCGCCAGCCTCCGCGGGGACCTCCTTCCCCGGGCGCTGACCAGGGGCGTTCTCGCCTAAAAGCGGGACCACCTCGATCGGGACCTGAGGCGTCGCCCACTCGCTCCTTGCCGAGAAGGACAAGCTTATGGTTTGCATGACCTCTCGCCTGAAGTCCTCCAACATTTTCCTCGTCGCCTCTTCTACCTGGGAGGGGGAACCTCCAGAACCAGATCCTTCTCCTTCACCTCCTGCCATAGGACCAAACTCAAACTTTTCTTGAACCGGCTACCTCCACGCTCACCGCACCAGAACTGTTGAAGCCAAAATTTGACTTCGACAAATGTTCGCAAAATAGGGGCGTAGCCGGCACCTACTTGGCCTAAGCTCCGACCTCCGACTGGTCGTGAAGGACTAAGAAAAACTGGCCCAAAGCCGCAGCAGGGAGGTCCCAGCGCTTACCCGGAAGGTCACAGAGAGCTTCCCCTCCAAAGCCAAAAGCTGGGCTTGGAGTTCTTCAGAAGACAGTGACGATGATTCCCCTTAGGAGTCTTGAAAAGTCCCTTCTGAAGAACCCTTATGGGCTTATTTATAGATTTCAGAATCTGAACTGCCAATAACAAAACTGCACCAGTCTGATATTACCAGGGTACCCTTGGCTTGGTCTGCCAACAACCAAACTCTGCTGTTCTGAGGAGCTATATGCAGTCCACTAAGGGTAATAGGGTAAAAATACCCGGGGTAGAAGAGTAAAAACCCCTGTTTGACAGGGAAATATGAAAAAGGCCTCTTCTCGCCCTGGCGTGTGGAAAAGCCCCTGCCGGCGAGAGGGACTCCACTGCCCGTCTCGCCGGCGCCTCTCGCCCTTTGCTGCGAGATCTTCTTGCTGCTGGAGGCTCTCTCGCCCATGGAGGCCCTCTCGCCTCTAGGGGCCCTCTCGCCTCTGGATGGGGTATCTTGCCCATTGGAGAGTCCATCATCTCGCCGCTTGCGAGTGGGCCCCCCTTGTCCCATTTGCCCATCTCGACCTATTTGCTTCTTGGGGGCTCTTTGCGAGCCCGAGGTTGTACATATGGTAGGTGTTGTCGGGCACCGTTGAGTTGGGCTGAAAGTGAAGAAAGGTCTACCATCAGGGAATCATGGATTGATAAGACCACTGACAGAATCAAGCTCATTCAAGAGCGTATGAAGACAGCTCAGAATCGCCAGGCCAAGTATCATGATCAAAAACACAAGTCAGTAGAGTTCAGTGTTGGAGATTACGTTTATCTGAAGGTCAGACCAGTCAGAGGAGTCTCTAGAATAAAGCGGATGAAGAAACTGAGTCCCAGATTCGTTGGTCCTTTTGAGGTACTAGAACGAGTTGGTGAGGTTGCATATAGGTTGGTCTTACCTGAGGAAATGAGTGGTGTACATGATGTATTCCACGTCTCCTATCTGAGGAGAGCAGTCAGAGATTCCAGTCAGATCATTAGTACCGAGGAAGCACCAATTGAGACAGATCTTAACATTGAGATTAGACCAGTCAAAATCGTGGATTCAAGGATACAGAAGCTCAGGAATAGAGAAATTCACATGGTCAAAGTCTTTTGGATGAACTGTGGCCGTCAAGAGTATACTTGAGAGCGAGATGATGAGCTTAGGAGCAAAACAGATTATGCGTTGTTCTTTGATTCAGGTATGGTTACAATATCCGAGGACGAAAATTTTTATTAGGAAGGAAGATTTGTAACATCTGTATCTTTGACGCAAAAAAAAATAATGAAATTGCAGGGTCAAATCGCGAATGATTTTGATCGAGACAGCGCGTCGTCGAGGTACAATGTTAGTATGTTTATAATCGCGTTCGTAAATTAGTTGATTTATATCAGTCATAAACTTTGTGTGACGCATCTTATTTTAATAGGGAAGCGCAACACATTTTTATTTTCATAAGGAGTTAATGTGGAGTGGCGCTTTAGGAGTGGGTTGCGTATAAAAAATTTCACCTCTTTGGGTGGGAAAAAAAGGCGGATTCCCCCAGCGGTTATCATAACCGCGCCTTGCCGAGTGTTAAAAGCCCTCAAACCCCCGTAAATCCTAAATCCCGTAACCCATTTTCATGGAAACCGCAAACACCCCCCTCCCGACTTCGGTTTTCCGCAACCCTAGCTGTGCGCTCCGGCTCCCGCAGCCTAGTCGACGCCTTTCCCCCTCCGATTCGCAGAGTCGACCCTCCCTCCTCCCTCTACAGGTGCTGATGAGTTCCCCCCTCCCTTCCTGTGCCATAGGAGAGCCAGTTTCATCCATAACCGGTGGAAGTCAAGAGTGTTGAAGCATCGTTTGGGTCCCGGTGAGTTTAGTTCCTTGTTTTCAATTCTTGGTGGAAATCCTTCTAATTGAAGTTGATTATGTCTATCTTCTCTTTCCTTCATGCCCTAATTAGGGATCAGAGTACTAGATCTACTGCAATCTGGAGTTGATCGCATAGTTGAGGTTTAATCACTCTCACATAGAGGTACTGCACCATTTCAGTTCTTCATATTATAACCCTAGCCATTTTGAGTTCCTTTACCGATAACCCTCAAGGGAAAACGCATAATTTAAAATTGTCATGAATGACAGATTTTTGGTGGCCTCGGGGCAAGTTCTGGAATTCCTCAGTAGTCAGTTTTTCTTCAAAAAAGCAATGTCGCCGCGCCGAGTGTACGAGCGCCGCATCACCGCGGTAAGAAAGTCTAATTCCTGTTAGTTAGCCGTATCAAACAAATTATTTTATGTACGCATGTGTAAGTTTCGTACAAGCATCATAATCATGCATAAAAAAGTGTGGCAGTAGGAAAACGATCACGGAGTTAGTGGAGGATAACACCCTTTTCCAGGCCCGAATAGTCAGATCATGTATACTAACGTTAGGTACGAGACCTTTACACGTGTACGTAAGTTTGGAAATTTGTCTAATTAAGGACGTGAACGTCCCTTCTAGCCGACCACAAGAAAATCAAGGGTCGCTCAGTAGTACACCAAAGAGATATCCCGAGCAGAGTAGCGTCAAACCTAAATGGGTCAGTAAGCATACATAAGTCTTCTCGTGCTAGGTAGAGGCGCACTACCTTTCTCATAAGGCGTATGATATCCTATGAGCAGTAGAGTCTTGAGAGTTGACTCCCCTTTGAGACAGTTAGTAGATTCGAGACCGTGTCCGCGCGACACTAGGATAATTGAGTTTGTAAGATGGTCTCGGGTCGTCAGTTTTTCAGATGCGCGTTAGGAGCTACTCTACCTAAAGCCTGTCAAGTAGGAGTGCAAATTAGAAGCCACCTAGAACTCAAGTATAGACCTTACGTGAGACAGTACACTAGGTATTGAACGCCGGGACTTGGGTAAATAGAATGAAAGTTTATGAACATAGAACGAGTATGTGTATTGACCAGAAAACATTGAGAAAGAATGCATAACATCTAGCATAAAGATTTTTCTTTTAATGAACAAAACTATTTTTTAAAAGGCATGCACTCATCAGTTAAAAAAATGTTTGTGTCACTAGGATGAACTATTTTTTCCTTACTCTGATCCCTTGTTGGCAATATTTTTACAGGTATCCCAGGTGGGAAACTACGCCTAGGATGAGCGTCCTTGTGGTGTCAGTTTATAGTTGTTTTCCCATTCAATTTTCTTTCCTTTCAGTATACGCTTGTAGCCTTTGATACTGTATCTTTTTAATGTTTTGAATATCATGTATCAGACTTATTATATTACTTCAGATTTTCAGTTTTTCATCTCATTTCAGGTTTAGTGACTCTGTGAATCCAACTTATAAAGGTATGTGGGTACCCTTAGTTTCTTTCATAGTTTCCGTTGTAAGTTTAAATTCTCAGTAGTTTTCTTTATATCTGTTGTGTACTAATTTTAATACTGTTTTCTAGTTTTCTTTATATCGCTGACCCGGCCGGACGCCTGATTTTTGTAAAAACGGGAAGGGGTGTTACATGGGCTGAGGTGCTAAGGTAAGCTTAAGTTTTCTTCCTTAGACACTCCATTCCTTCCCCTGTTAGGCTTTCTTATGATTTCTGTTAATTCATATGCCTCTACCGAAACTTGTAAGCTAGATTTTTAATGGTTGTCCCTATCCCCTGCCCCATGACTGTTGATAATGCCTCACGAAGTGCAGACTGCGCGAGCACTTCAGCACATGTCGGCCGTGCTTGACTCCCTCTGAGGATGCTTTCGGGACTTTTCTGTTGAGTGCGGCTTCCCGCGCGCGACTCGTCTGACCGGTTTAGTTTGCCCCCGAGTCCTTGGACCGAACCTCCCCGATTTGACTCAGAAAATTCAGGGGAACCCCATCAAGCACATATAATCTCCTGTTGTTTCCGAGCACGCCAAAGCTCCCATTGCTTCCGAGCACACCAAAGCTCTCGCCGCTTTCGAGCACGCCAAAGCTCCCATCGCTTCCGAGCACATCAAAACCCCCGTCGTTTCCGAGCACGCCAACGCTCCCGATGCTTCTGAGCACATCAAATCCCCCGCCGCTAGCTTCCGAGCACACCAAAGCTCCCGTCGCTTCTGAACATGCCAAAGCACATGCCACTTCCCACCACGCCAACGCCGCTTCGGAGCACGCCAATGCTTTCATCGCTTTTGAGCACACCAAAGCTCTAGCTCGTTGCTTTCGAGCATGCGCAAGCTCTCATCGCTTTTGAGCACGCCTAGCCTACGCCGCTTCCCAGCACGCCAAAGCTTTCATCGCTTCCCGGCACGCCATAGCCCATGCCGCTTCTGAGCAAGCTAAAGATCTTGTTGCTTCAAAGCACGCTTCTCTGAGTTCTCCCCATGACAATTCCGACATTCTTTAAAATCCTATTGCAACGAGCGGTGGTCTGACACCATCGAGTATTCCACTGCTTGTAACGGGCGGCGTCAAAGTCCCTTCCTACAAGAAAAATGTGTTCTCCCAACCCCTCACAAATCCCCATGCACACATAAAAGTTAGCGAACGACGGAATATAACGCTCGAAGGTTTGCGAACAACGGGAGTGCCGTCGCCCCGAGATAATGTAGTGGCCAGAGAACTATCACGCGGAGCACGAGCACTGATTGCCTCACATACACTGTCAAGATACACTCACGATTGATCGTAGGGAAGAAGCCCCGTGTAGTCGTGCCTATCACTCTTATATAATAGAGAAATCATCGCATTGGTGGCTGGCCCACTTTCCGGTATAATCACCCAACATATTAGAACCCACTATAGGGAAAGGGAACGTGACAATAGCTAACGTCAAACTGTCACGTATGAATAATTCGCGCAACACCGTAGCGATTCCATGTGGCGCTGCTGGCTGCTATGGTGGCTCTTATTGGTAGCAGCAACAGAGACGGCTACACCATCAGGTCCATCACTGTAGCGGCACCTCCTCCTAAACTTTTGTATACCTGTAGACCGGCGCCGTCTGCCTTGCTAAACGGCTAACCGCTAATACATCTCTTCTCTATAAATTCAGCGAAACTCCGCCTTCCCCGGATCTGCCATTACCGACCACCGTGCAAAGTGACGATCGATTCAGTCCCAAACTGGTGAGCTTTCACTCTCTCTGTGTTTATCCTCCCCGTTTTATTTTCTTCGATGCTAGGGTTCGATCATTTGTCGGAACTACTACTGATTTGATCTGTGTAATGAGTTTCGAAACCCTTTCTCGTTTCTTAACTACCGATATGGACGGAAGTTGATTAGATATGAGATTTCTTCTATTCGTTGATTTTGATTTTGGCTATAATTTTTACGAGTGAATCGGATCTGGATGCGGATGATTAATTAGAGGGATTCACGCATCCAGATTGTAGATTTGTGTTTTGTTACATAATGGTGTTTGAGTGTTTCTATTAATCCTTATTGACCGGGGATTTGGTAATGTAGGAGCGATACTGACTCGGCTACACTAATTTTCTTTGATATTCAACCATATGGAGTTTCCATCAGGGAGTGTTTTTTGAATCTACAAATGTGTAGTCATCTAAATTACGGGGTGTATCTACTTTGCATGGATCAAGCGTGTAGTGTAGTGAGCGTGGAATATGGAGAGGACAAAAAAGTGGAATCGATGAAGATCGAGCAGAATCGCCTGAAGTGGTACTTTAAGGAGGTTGCGGGTTCGAGATCCCTCAACAACTCGTTGCATGAAGCCCATGCTGGATATGGGTTGGGGTGTACCTGCTGTAGTCCCTGATAAAGTTGCTAGTGGTGTGACGCCATGGTGAACCCTGGTGCGACGCCAGGGTGGCAGGCAGGTGTGGCACCTATTCTGCATCAAGATGTCTTATCCAAGTAACTTCAATGACAGTGGTAGCCATGCCACTATACTTAGATTCAACACTGAAACAAGATATAACATCTTGTTTCTTTGATTTCCAAGAGTTCAGAGAGTCTCCAAGAAAAATTCAATATCCAATGATGAATTTACAGTTAGTCACACCGTCTTCCCAATTAGTGTCAGTATATGCACGAAGATCTAGAAATTTGTTAGATGAGAAAAAAAGATCTGCTAATTGTGCTACGAATGTAGTGCAATATGCGTAGAAGAGATGCATAGTGAGTGTTATGGGGTTGTGAGACAAATTGACTAACGATATGAACACTATGTGAGATATTTGGGTGGCTTATTGTGAGATAAACTAGCATTCCAACAAATTCTTTTTATCTGGAGGGATCTGATAACACTTCTCCTTCTTGAGAACGAAGCTTGAAATTTAGTTCAAGAAGAGTGACAATGGTCCTTTTGTTAGTAAACACAACTCAATCAATGATCTCATTCATGAACTTTTTTTGGGGATAAAATATATCCTATTGGAGAACGATCTATTTCAAGACAGAGAAAGTAACGAAGATGTTCAAGATTTTTCATTTTAAACTTTTTTCGAGATGATGCTTGATTTGTTGAATGTTCCTTGAGTTGTAGCCCTTGATGTTCATGTCATCAACATATAACAACAAAAGAGTGTTTGAGGTATGTGTGAAAAATGCAGAGTTTAAGGGACTTGCAGTAAATCTAGTCATCAGGATGCCTATAGTGAACCTGGAGAAACATGTTTGAGGGGCTTGTTTGAGTTCATAAAGAGCCTTGCCGAGGTGACAGAAGATTGAGGTGGTTCGATAATGTCGGATTGTGGAGTAGTCGTGTTAGAGGAATCAGAGTCACTAGATAGAGTCTCAGTGCGATCCAGTATAGTGGGAGAGATCAGAGCAGATGCCTGAGGAGTGGATGAAGGTAAGGTATCGAGAAATATTAAGCCATCTGGAGCAGATGATGGTTGAGGTACAAGTGGGTTAGGTAAATTGTAGTAAGGGAGATTCTCGAGAAAGATAACATGATATTAGATGCGTATATGTCCGACAACATGATCGTAACATCGATAACTTTTGTGTTGAGAGTTGTATCCTAGGTAGACACACGCTATAGAGCAAGGTGAAAGTTTGTTGCATTCTATTGTTTTAAGTTGAACAAAACAAGCATACTCAAACACCTTTAAGGAGCACAAAGGGATTTTATTGTGAAGACGTTGATAATGAGATATGTTTTGAAGATTGAGAGTATGTATTATGTTTATCAAAAACACACTTGTGAGAATAGGTTCAACCCAGAACTGAACAAGAACAAATGAGGTTAGAACGAGGGAACGAGCAACCTCCATGATATGACGATGACGTTGTTCAACGACCCTATTTTGTTGGTGATTGTGCAAACATTAGTATTGAGCATGAGTTCCTCGAGATATAACGAATTGCTTAAACACGCACATGATACATGATATATTTTAACTAGAACCACATTGAGAAGTTTTGATTTTGCTAAAGAAATGAGTCTTCACCATAGTAGTAAAATCAATATAGAAAATATATTAGATTTATCATTTAATAAGTTGAGTCAAGTAAAGCAAGAATTGTCATCAACAAAAGTAATATTTATTTCCGCTTTTTGAAATGTGTAGAGAAGAACCTCATACATCAATGCGAACTAATTCAAAAAGAGCAAAAGAGTTGGAAGAAAAAGATGTTTCAATATGACAATCTCTAATAAAACTGATACATGGTGACTTCTAATAAAACTGATACATGGTGACTTCTAATAAAACTGTGTATATCATGTCATAAGGGAATATTCTCATACTTGACATCATCACACTCATTGCATACGTCCAACTACTCGCATACGTCCAACTACTCTGATTTTAAAATAAAACAAAATAAATGCAAACATTTTTTTTGCCGACAAGAGAGAACTTTGGCTATTATTGGAGCTATGCAACAGCTTATTAGAGCTCTTTTACTATCATAATGGGCATTGCGCGTATAATCCATAATTCGTCGAGATCAAGCGTGCATAAGGTAGAGAGAGACCTCAAGAGCTCAACTTGGAGGACCTGCTGAATTGACCTCGACAACATTCAACTCGTCAGCTTGACCTCGACAACATTCAACTCGTCAGCTTGACCTCGACAACATTCAGTTCGTCAATCTGTTCTCGGTAGCATTTAGCTCTTCAGTCTGACCTTGGCAACATTCAACTCGTTAGCCTTACCTCGACAACATTCAACTCGTCAGTTTGACCTCGTTAAGATTTCAGCCCAACAACATTCAACTCGTCAGCCTGATCTCGTTATGCTTTCAGCCCAACAGAATTCATCTCGTCGGGTGGGGGTGAGGGTACCCCATTTCTTTGCCTATAAATAGGACCCCGTGGTAACAGGTGGAAGGCAGTTCACACTCTGTCCGTGAAGTCGCCCATTTGAAGATTTGACGACCTCGTATGCCTTCCCCTGGACTCGCACAACACTTGATTCCGTGTTCGGACATCGCCTCCAGCACGTCTGTTCCGCTTTCGCGCCGCGACAGTCGCGCCCCTGTCACGCGTTCTCCGCACAAAATCGCCGCGTTCGACCTCGCCTGCCCTAGCCGCCTGCCAACGGGTTTCGCTTCTCCGCCCTAGGGCTTCTGGCCGTTTCCTGGTTTGCTTCCTCCCAACCGGGCGAGTGCATGCCCCTTAGGCTGCGATCAATGGTCAGCCCCGACGCAACGCCGCTGCCCTAACCACAAATCCAACCATCCTTCGTCGTTTGGATGAATACGACGACACGATCCTGTCGATGCATGCCCTCATGCCACACACGCATGCTAAGATCAACTCCCTCTTGGGTAGCCGCCCTACCAGATCCGCGACAGATTCACCATCACTCCTCAGAGCTCCCCCGAAACCATACCTGACACTACCCCCCCCCCCCCCGCCCCGCCCAAGGTTTTCTCATCGGGTCCTCGCTCCTTTAATGTCACCTCATTCAATGACACCGATCCCGTGAGATGGATTGCTCGACCCGAACAGTTCTTTGAGATTCAACAGATCTCTGAGTTGTAGAAGGTCAGCACTGCTGGAACAAAGATTTTTGGTCCCTGTGTTCAGACCCGGTGGTGACCAAAGTTTACTGGTTTAGTGATTGACCCAGATGATACATGACGAGGGGAGGTCAGCGAGCACAAAGAAATTCCTGAATCGCAAGGGTGAAAAACTAAGAACAAACCCTTGAGCTGCAGCAAGGAGGTCCCACCACACATCCAGAAGATCGAAGAGAGCTTCCCCTCCCAAACCAATGCTGAGTTGTGCACCTTGGAGGCCACTTGAGAGTACTCAACCTGTCCACCCGGAAGCCACGGTAAATAGGGAGCTGGAGCTCTCAACCTGTCCACCCGGAAACCACGGTGAACATGGAGCTGGAGCTCTTGTCAACCAGAGCTAGCCAAAGGAGAGAGAAGCCAAGAAGAGGTCCTCTCCAAAGGTGCCCTTGGGGGTCTATTTATAGTTTTCTGGGGATGGTCTGCCAATAGCGAGATCTCTCCTTTTGGTTACTGCTAAACGCAGTCCAAAGTGGTCTGCCAACAGTGAAACTCCGCTGTTTGAAGGGGCTATTAGCAGGCCATGACGGCCCGATGAGTGCTCCCGACGAGTGCTCCCGATGAGTGCTCCCGATGAGTGCTTCTCACCCGACGAGTGCTCCCGACACGACGAGTGCTCCCGACGAGTGCTCTCGGCGACTGCTACCGACGAGTGCTCCCGACGAGCGTTTAGGATTTCAACGAATTGTGCGTTACATACCGGCGACCTGACGAGTCGGATGCTGCTGAAGTCAGGCTGACGAGTCGAATGCTGCTGAGGTCAGGCTGACCGCGACCTGGCGAATTGATCTCCTAAGGTGCCTTCCTTAGGCAATTCTAATTTCGACAAATACGGGGTTGTACCCCCGTTCACGGCTCCCAGAGTGGTTGTTGCCTTTTGTTGACGGGGTGGTCTGCCTCCATGGGTTCCCTCGCTCCGTTGTGAGTGACCGCGATCCCCTCTTCCTGAGTTTTGGCATGGCATTGTTCAAGATGTAGGGTACACAATTTTGAATGAGTACGACTTACCACCCTCAGATGGACGTGCAGTCCGAGGTCATGAATAAATGCCAGAGACCTATTTGCGCTATTTTGTTTGTGATCACCCGCGTGCTTGAGCTGAATGGATCTCCTGGGCTGAGTACTCCATCAACACGTCCTTCCACTCCAACACCGACACATAACCGTTCAAGGTCGTTTATGGTAGGCCTTCGCCAGTAATCACACTGGCCGTGTCGGGCGAATGTGTGGTAGCCTCGGTGGAAGGCCTCCTCCGTGACCGTGATGCCTTGCTCCATCAGTTGTGCCAGCACCTCCAACGTGACCAAGATAGGATGGTGGCTTCAGCTAACCGCCATCGGCGCGACGTCCAGTTCACTGAGGGCGATTCAATGTTTCTCAAGCTCCGATCACACCGACAGGTGACGGTGACCCCACAAATCCACTCCAAGTTGGCGGCCATGTTCTACGACCCCTTTGTGATCCTAGCCCGGGTGGGCACTCAGGCGTATCGCCTGCGCCTACTCCGGAGAGCCGCATTCATCCGATGTTTCATGTCTCGCAGCTCAAGCGGGTGATCAGTGACCACCCAGTCAAGGAGGCACTACCCACGCTAGCACCTGGCGCCACCCCAGTGGTCTTCCTTCCCCAACGCATTATGGGCACGCACACGATCCTCCCTGCGGAGCAGCCTGTGTATCGGGTCTTAGTGGTTTGACAGGATCGTCCACTCTCGAAGGCGACATGTGTCGATCAAGCGGATTTGCTCTACCAATTCCTAGACTTTTACCTTGGGGACAAGGCGAATTTCCCAGAGGGAGGAATTATTACGGACCCCGACGGAGCGGACGAGGGTGAGGGGCGACCGCCAGTGTGGCGGGTGTACTGATGTCTCAACTCGCAAGCGCGACGCGTGTAACATGTTATCCTAGCCGACATGGGTCGAGCGGTGTTATTGTATGTAACACCCCCCATCCGTCACGAATAATATAACAAAATGTCCGATCGGGGCCCCACGTCATATGAAACAGATAGACGAAAGAGTTACTAAATGAAACCAAAAACCCTTAACATTTTGAAAACGCATACTAACACAGAGTTGCATTCTAGCGGAAGAATAATAGGAGTTAAATAAAAACTCCGCCCAAAGGCGAATGTCCACTAACCACAATAGGAATGAAATACAGCAACCACAGATTTGGATTTAAGGCTTTACATCAATAATGTTTAATCAAATAAAATAGTTTGCATACATCGGCACGCAGGCCGACAACACATGAGAAACAACTAAATAAACAATTGGGTCTTCGAGTGTCAGCTCAGCAAGAAGGGCTTCAGCCTGCTATTTCCCGCTTAGCTCCGCAGCACCTGCAAACAAACATTCCACAAGCGGTGGCAAACAAATCAACGGTCAGCAAGGGCTGACCAAATTATAACTACCCCACCCCTTTCTTGGGGTGGCGGTGCTTCTTCCCTGCAAGCGGATTAGCATAATTACATAAAGCTAGAATGTGTCATTTAAGCATCAATCATCACAAATGTCGGCGCTCTCGTGCACTCAGCCCTTAATGTACTGATTCCCGGGTCCCAACCATCCTCAGTCCTGGATGAATGACCACATTGAACATTCTCTAGGTAATTCTCTCTCCTATGCATGTAGCAACACACCAATTTCCTTAGGTAGTCGAACTACACCACATAGTGCAGGTACAGTTCAGTCAAGCCCGTTGCTCAAATCGTCGTACCTAACACGCACGACGCGGGTCAACCTCCCTTTGCCTGTTATCGCCTACATAACCGATTGTTATGTAACAAGGGTGGCACTCGCGGCCACCTGAGTTGCGCACTCAAGGCACACAACTCCACACACTAGCCCTACGGTCTCCGAGAGGCGGGCTTCGCACAAACACGACAAAACTCCCCGGGAGTTAATGCCGACGATCTAACGACTTCATGCATATATTAGGGTGTTTGCTGGAGCACACCTCCAGTACTAACTGCCGCCGCGGGCAGACCCCCATTCCGAAATATTCAACTTACACAGAGTCTTCTCCGGGAACCCCAGGACATCACCAATCCAGACCAACATGTCCGGATGGGCTTCACGCAGCATGCCTAAACCGTACTCGCGCTTCCGGGTGCTAATACAATTAATAGCAGGGATGTAAACATCGACCCGTCAGAGAGCACCCTTCCCCCACCCGTCGGTGGAGAGGGGTTTTCATGCAAATATGCTAATTAAGGGCTTCACCTGCACAAGAAGAAAAGTCGTTGCCCTTGACACGCGTTTCTGAGGCATGGCTCGGTCACGAACGACCTTCGCAGCGGCTGTACACGCACGGATCCGGCTTGCACACGCCGATTCGAGCTCCAACATGAGTTGACCTACTTCTACCGCCACCGGTCGGCCACCTCCAGCAAGTGCAAGACCAACCCTAACCCTCTTGGTCGGCCAAGAGGAGAGGGAGGTCGGTCACGGCCTTAGCCCTAGCCTGCGGCGGTCGGGACAAGGAAGAGGGAGGGATGTCAGGTGAAGGAGAGGGAGGCTCGGGCTCGGCTCCTTCCAGCGGCGACAACCCGAGAGTTGGGCGCGGGTCCTCCTTCAGGCGGCGACGGGAGAGGAGGGATG
This sequence comes from Platanthera guangdongensis, assembly GCA_039583875.1. Classification (NCBI taxonomy): domain Eukaryota; kingdom Viridiplantae; phylum Streptophyta; class Magnoliopsida; order Asparagales; family Orchidaceae; genus Platanthera; species Platanthera guangdongensis. Next base: position 33,549,755 of record CM077151.1, on the reverse strand, counting down.
TCGGGCTCGTTTTGCGCGTGAGAGAGAGAGAGGAAGAGGGATCAGACTTCCTCCTCCTCCTAGCCGGCGACGGGGGAGGGGAAGAGGATCAGGCTCTGCTGCTGCGGGTGAGAGGAAAAACCGAGAGAGGGGGAGCGAGAGATCGGGATCGGGAGAGGGGAAGGAAAATGCGGCTGTTAGGTTTAGAAAGGGGGAAGGAGTTTAGGTTTTATATAAAAACCTAACTCACAATTGCTATCCGCAGACCAATCCTCTAAACGCACCCCAAAATCATTTTGGTTAAATTTGGGGCGTTACATTGTATCTGTTACATTTTGGGTATCGTTATGTTTCAGTTTCATTATGTTCAGCCCGACAAGTATATAATCCCAAGACCTATTGTACAATAGTTGGAATTTCTGGATTTTCTCTTAGTACTCCAAGCAATCAATAAAAGAACCATGGAAAATGACAAAAAAACATGCGACAATCATTTGCGAGTAAACCTACCGTCTCTTTTTCCAATTCCCGCACCTTATTCACGTTGTTATGGAAACTATATCGAAGAAGTGATATCCAAGTGTTTGCAGGGATGTCATAAATGATATCCAAGCGAACACATTTGTACGCCGGGATAATATAAGTCTTCATGAGATTCAAGCGAACATTTTTGTTCGCCGGGATATCAGAAGTCTTCTGATATCCCAACAAACACTTTTGTTCTCAAGGATATCAGAAATAATATCCAAGCGAACATTTTATGTTCTCCAAGATATCATGTGTTATCCAGGTGAGCTTTTTTTATGATTTTTTGGGCGATTGTTTCTGCTCTTCTGGTAGAACATTAATGATTTATGCAATTATTTTTTTAAAAAACTCTAAAATATTTTAGTAGGGCAATACACCTATTTTCAAAGTAGTTCAAACCGAAGTGGTATGAAATGTGTTGTATCTATGCTCACAAAGTGAGATTTAGTGTTTGAAAGGAGCATATGATATGTTCGGAGTGTACGAAGATTTTGAAGGCATGAGACTTTTCTTGCTCTAGATCAGCCAAAAAGAAAGCCCCCAAGCTTTTAGATTCTGAAGTTAAATTTCAACGCTCGGATACAAGAACCAATTGTCCTGTGTTCATAGTATTTAATCTGACGAAGAAGGTAAAAATCTAGTTGTTCGAAAGTTTGTGGAAGAATACAATCATGCCTTGTGTGACGTATCAGAACAACACTCTGCTCGGACATATGTGTAACTAATGACATGATCAGTTCTTTAAACTCAATGATAGAAACAGAAATATGAACTACAGAAGCGTACACGTATATTATAAATGAAGTTTGGGGTTCTCAGAACGTAGGTTTCTCAAGAACAGATGCACACAATTTCATTGATAAGTCAAGAAAATCAAAATTTGATGGTGGTGATGCATGCAACAACATACATGATTATATATTTCTTTATTTCTGACCACCAAAATTCTTGTTTCAAGTTATGATTCATTTTCGTTCGACCAGGATAAATTGAATAAGGGATATATTGCACCTTATATGGAATATCCTTCCTCGGGTTATCAACATCAGGAACACAAAGTCTACCATTCATGATAAGCACTCCATCCTTTTCTGTGAAACTGATCAATTCGCCTTTCTTGAATTTCTCCAACAAGGCCACAAAGAACGGGTCTTGCAATATGGCTCTCTGAATTCCGTCTTTGATAAAATACGGAATTTGCATCAGATAGAATTGCCCTTTTTTGTCTACTTGGGTCACAATATGAAGAACTTCTATCTTTTCCAATTCATGGAATACTTTCTTGTTATAATGTCAGGGTAATGACAATGTGATGTAGGGGTAGGGTACCGGTGCACAAAACCTACGATGCTAGGTGGTAGTGCAAGTGTGACACGCTAATCTGAACCTAAAGGCAACGTAATCGTCGATATCTCTACAAATAAATTTGAGCAATGAGAATTCTAACTGCATGCAAATATTTGAAATTGAAAACAGTTAATTAATTTTGACATAATGACTTACTCCGCTTGGAGGGCCAAAGCGAAGCGCGCGGAGAATATCTCCACCTGCAAATTATTAGCGTAACGAAACAATTTCTACGAGCAAGAATCACAACACATATATTTATTCACCAGTGAAAATATCAAATCAAATAATTCAATACCGCAAAACAAACTCACAAAGTAGCGGGCTGAACCGAGGCACTGAAGAATTAGGGTCCGGATATGTAGATCGGCGATTGATGGTGGGACCAGCAACGTAAAAACGAAGACGGTGGCTGTCCTCGGCGGTAAATGATGAGATCGGGTGAGAAATGGTTATATTCGGCCACATACAAGTAGATCCGGGCCGGGGAGGAGTAGATCCGATATTTTGGGTCGGATCCGGGGGGAGGGGTGATGAACGAAAGGTGGAAATAACGGACCGGGGATGAAATTCCTAGATCTGAATTGATTCAAGAAAGTAGGGCTAAAAGGGAGTGGATACACGGGAGAGAAGAAGTGGAGGGAAGAAGTGTCGGTGAACAGTAATCCGTGAACAAGATCAGTGAATAGTGTCGGTGAACAGTGTCTGTGAACAGCGTTCGGGCTTCCTGGCCAGCGGTAGGGGGTTGGAATTTGGGGGCTGTAGGGGCTGCAGATGAGGGTTTCAGAGGGGGAAGAAGAAGACTATGGATGGGTAGTACCTTGGGGGGACGTTTGAGCGCATAGAAATCATCACCTAGGGTTTCACGGCGTCAGCACCGGGGAGTGATCGCTGGAATCCGGGAATAGCAGCCTCCAATTCTGCAATGACTGAATTCAGCTCTCAAGACTCCTATTTATAATAAAAAGAAACACTAGAGCATCTCAATCAACGACTATAATTGACTGGTGGGAGAGACCACTAAAATACGTGATTAATGAACCAAAAATAATAAACTAATATATGTTTTTGACTCGCGACGTGGATCCGGACACATCTGCGGAGTCCGATCGTCGATTCGGGCACGCCATATATGGTAAGTTGCCAAATCAGTTCTGAACGGGCTCAAAGTTTGTCCTCGTCTCTGCTCTGCATCACAATGTAGTTGTGTTTTTTCTACTCAGTGCATGAACTATAACATTCGCCTTACCAGGGTGATATTGTATGTTTATATCATAAATCTTTATAAACTCCAACCACCTTCGTTCTCGAAGATTAATATCATTCTGCATGAAATGTATTTTAAGCTTTTATGATCAGTTAATATTTCACAGTAAACCCCATATAGGTAATGTCGTCATAAATTTAATGCAAACACCACGATGACTGATTCTAAATAATGGGTTGGATAATTCTTCCTCGCATCTTTTAACTATCGTGACACATACGCAATCACCCTTCCATGTTACATCAATACACAGTCGATGCCCTTATACGATGCATCGTTGTATATTTAAAACCCTTTTGTACCTGGCGACATCACTAACACAGGAGCAATTGTCAACATTTCCTTCAATTCTTCAAACGCATGTTGACACTCCTCTGTCCACTTAAATGATGCATTCTTCCTTGTTAATTGAGTTAAAGACTGTTATTTTAGAGAAATCTTTAACAAATCGCCAATAATATTCGTCCAAGCCCAAAAAACTTTGCACTTTTGTCACAGTCTACAGTTGCGGCCACTTTGTAATGACTTCAATCTTTGTAGGGTCCACTGATAGGCCTTGTTTGTTTATATTATGTCCCCAAAACGACACCTTCTGCCAAAAGTCGCATTTGGAATATTTGACATACAATTGGTGATCTTTTAATGTTTACAAATCCATCCGCAGATGTCGTGCATGCTCTTCTTCAGTCTTTGAATATATCAAGATATCATCAATAAATACAGTGACAAATTTGTCGAGAAATCCTTCAAAACTCGATGCATCAGATCCATAAAAGCTGCATGGGCATTGTTAGTCTAAAAGGCATCACTATAAATCAAAATGCCCATACCTGCTACAAGAAGTTTTATTGATATCTTCATTTTTTTATTTGCAATTGATGATAGCCCGATATGAGATCAATTTTCAAAAATACTTTTGCATAGACTATTTATGGAATAAATCATCAATATGGGGAAGATGATATTTGTTCTTGATTGTAAGTTTATTCAATTCTCTGTAGTCGACACATAATCAAGATTAGAGCACCCCAGGGTGACGAACTGGGATGAATGAAATTCTAACCGTTTCTGCATTTGAGATTTCATTCCTACCAACTCTTTAGGAGTCATATGGTAGAGTGTTTTAACCATTGGAGTCGCTCCTTCAATTATCTCGAAATTGATTTCTCGTACTAAAGGCAACCCAGGCAATTCATCAGAAAATACCTCCAAAAATTCTCGAACGACTGAGACTAAAGAGATGTCCTTTTCTTCCTTCGATCCCTTAAGTAACACAAGCACTGCTTCACAACCTTTCCTTATCTGTTTCAACGCTTTCATACTAGAAATCAAAATCTTTGGGGCCTCCCATAGCCCTTTAAATATTGTCCGACTCAGATCCAGGCATTTAATCATCACTTTTTTCGTCTTGCAATTTATTACCGCTTCTTGCTTTGATAACTAGTTCATTCCCAAACTAATATCGTATTCCATTCTATGAAGCACGGATACTTCCCCGAAGGCAGCGTACCCGTACCGGATACGTATCCGGTACTGGTACATACCCGATACTCGACGGATACACCTATGTGGACACACTTGGACTTGGTACAATATTCTGCATATTGTGATAGGAGTTTGTTTTTCTAGAGTAAATACAAGTTGACTCTAATACTAGGAAGCGTTGATACATCCAATTAAGTTGTATATCTGTACCGAGTATGTTTCTGGTACTGGTACGTTTCTGTTACAAGTACGTGTATTGAACGTGTTGATACGACACAAGTTATTAACAAAACAACTAACATATCTCTAGCCTAACCGGAGATTGAAGGTGTTTGTTAGAAAAGCCTTAGTAAGGGCCCATTTTTCTCTCTTTGTATTTGTCCCACATCTTGGATTGAGATTTTCTCTTCTTCCTTTCTTCCTATATAAGTGTATTCATACTTGTAATTTATTATTCAATAAGTATATACAAGATTTGAGGCCATTCTTTACATGGTATCAAGGGAACCGGTCTCCTCGGCTGTTCGTTTTTTATGTTCGTGGCTACTCGCGGTCTCATCTTTCCTAACAGCCTGAGCTCGGTTAGCCGGCCTGTCTGTTTGCAAACCGCCTCGTCTCCCGGCTGACCGCGCGGCCTGTCCCATCTCTTGCTTAGTCGAAGTATCGAGCGGCCTGTCTTTCTCTAGCCGCTGTCCCCTTATCTCTACTTCTGTTGTGGCCTCCTTGCCTCCTCCTCCTCCTCCACCCTCTCTCTATTTTATAAACTTTTCTCACACGTGGGGTCCACCTTCTCTTGCTTCTTTCCCTGCCCGTCCGGACTCCCTTTCTATCCGCGCGGCCTCTCTATCTTGCTCTCCGCGCGGCCTCTTCCCCTTGCTCTCCGCGTGGCCTCTACCTTTCCGCTTGTCGCGACCTCTCTCAAGTCGCAGTGAGTTCCTCCTCTTCTCTCTTTCTTGTTTCAGTCCGCATCTAGGTCGCGGCCTCTCTCCTTGCCGCTGGTGGACTCACCTTGACCGTGTGGACTCTCATTCTACCCTCCTCTCCATTAGTCGCTGCGACCTGTCTTGTCGCTAGCGGTCTCTCCTTTTCCCTTAGCCGCATCGTGCTCACGACTTTCCTTGTCGCTGGTAGATTTACCTTACCGTGCAGACTTGTCCTCCACCCGCTTCCTGCTAGTCGCTGCGACCTGTCTTGTCGCTAGCGGCTTCTCCTATTTTCTTATCCGCATCCTGGTCTCGTCTTTCCTTGTCGCTGGTATATTTACCTTGACCGTGCAGACTTCTCCTCTACCCGCTTACTGCTAGTCATTGCGACCTGTCTTGTCTCTAGCGGCCTTTCCTCTTCTCTTCGTCGCATCCTTGTCGCGAGTTTTCTTGTCGCCGGTGTGTCCGCCGTGACCGTGCGACTACTCCCTTTGCCGACTTCTCTACCAAGCCGCCCGACTTCTCCTGCTTGCCGCCCGGTCCAAACCATGCTGACCGCCCGACCTCTTCTGCTAGCCGCCTGGTTTCTCTTCTAGAAGCCCGACCTCCTCTATTAGCCGCATGACTTCCAATGCATCTGCTGCTACTTCTACTTCGCCAGCCCGTGCGGCTACTACGACTTCTGAACTCCGTGATGAGATACAGATTACTATCATCTCTCTGACTGAGAAATGCAATTTCGTCGAATGAGTTCACTCTGTTCGTCGTGTTCTGCAGACGAAGGGTCTTCTCCACCACTTGACTCGTGCTACCCCTATTGCGTTTTTGGGGATGACAACACTTGTGCACGCAACGAAAAAAGAACAAGAAAAACCCAAACGAGTTCAGATCTAGCAATATTCATGAATCAAGAAGTAAAACATACTGTAATAAAAATTATCTTGGAGGGATTGAGTCAGAACTCAACCTAGATGCTCCAGAAAAATCAGGCCGGCCACACAGCAGCCGGAATCTTGAGCGCAAAAAGTATATCCACGCCTCTATAGTATAATCAACACGATCGGGAGAACCCACAACAACCTGTCACACAAGCGCTAGGTCAGGAGAGGACCCTTAACGTCTCCACAGACTGCTAGATCTGTTGTAGGAGAGGCGACGACGACACTCACCGGGATCGGGATCGGAATCGGCGACAGGATTGGCGGAACACTTCCGTCGGGTTTTTAGGTTTTCTTCTTATCGCATAGTATCAGCTCGTGTGCTTAAAGAAAAGAACCGTCCCCTGATAACCCTAAAACATCCTATTTATATCCCAGGAGATAGATTCAGCAAGTCAACATTTGACTCAGCACGGACATTTGTCGAACTCAGCCCGACGAACAATTTGTCGAACTCAGCTCGACGAACTCGGCGCCAAAGGCCAAAACGTCAAACGGATTCGTCGAACTCAGCTCGACAAAATCTGCGCCAAAGGCCAGAACGTCGAACTTGATTCGTCGAACTCAGCTCGACGAAATCTACGCCAAAGGCCAGAACGTCGAACTTCATTCGTCGAACTCAACTCGACGAAATCTGCGCCAAAGGCCAGCATTCGTCGAACGACGATGAGTGGACTCGGCGCACTCAACGCTTAAGTGCGACAGTCAACACACTCAACACATTTAGCCCGATGGCGTTGAGTGATCTAAACACACTCAACGCCTAATGCTTTAGAATCTTTCAACCTCCATGGCGTTGAGTGAACTTAACACACTTAACGCCTTCAGCCCCATAACATTGAGTGAGCTTAACACACTCAACGTCAAATGCCTTAGAATATTTTAAGCCCATTTTCAATATCCTTCAACTCATCATATGAGCTAAATAGTACAAATCTAATCTTCCAATTTCTCCACAATCTTTTGTGCGACCCTGATATGCTCATACTGAGTTGGCAGTGAGCTTACATGCTTGATCACTTCCAGATCACTTTGGTTGCACCAACAGTCTCCCACTTGATCTAGAAAGTATCAAACAAAAGCTTCACAAACAATGAGCGGCATCTAGCAATACATCATTGCTCTCCAAACAGTAAGAGTTTATAAAACTTGTTAGAAAAGCCCATGTAAATGGCCCAGTATTGGGCCCATGTATTTTCTATTTTCTTCTCCTCCTATTAGTCCCACATCATTGTATAGGATTTCTTCTCTCCTTCTCTCTCCTATATAATTGTATTCTCTCCTTGTATTTCGATACCCAAGTAATACATACAAGTTTTGAGCTCACTCAACATGGTATCAGAGCCTACGATTCCGACCTCGCGGCTTAACTTTCTCTAACCGCCCGACTTGTCTTCCTCTCTTGTCCGCTATTCCTCTGCGACCTGTTCCTCTACTCGTACCGGGTAGCGGACTATTCTACCCGTCAGTTCTCTCTGCGGCTTCTCCCTTGCTAAACCGCTGCCTACTCTCCTCTTCCTCCCTCCCGTGGATCCACCCCTCAGTGCCTTTTATAGCCTCTCCTCTCAACCCGTGGGCCCCACTTCCCGCTGCCTACTCTGTCTTCCTCTTACCGCGCGGCCTCCTCTTGCGGCTTATCTTGCCGCTTGCGGTTTATCTCTCTTGCCGCTCGAGTTCCTACTCGCGGTCTCCTTCCTAGCCGCTCGAGTTCTTACTCGCGGTCTCTCTTCTTGCCGCTCGAGTTCTTACTCGCGGTCTCCCTTCTTGCCGCTCGAGTTCATCCTCGCGGTCTCCTTTCTATCCGCTCAAGTTCTTACTCGCGGTCTCTCTCTCTTATTGCCGCTCGAGTTCTTACTCGCGGTCTCTCTCTCTTCTTGCCGCTCGAGTTCCTACTCGCGGTCTCTTTTCTTGCCGCTCGAGTTCCTCCTAGCGGTTTCTGTCTCTATCCGCTCGAGTTCCTACTCGCGGTCTCTGCCTCTGCTTCCCTCTTCTGGTCGCGCGGACTCTATTTCTAACCGCTGCGACTTCTCCTTGTCTCTTTCAAGCCGTCTACTCTTCTCGCTCTTGCTTGGCCGCTAGTGTTCTCTCAGTGACCGTGCGGGTTGTCCTTGCTCTCTCCCGCACCTGGTCGCGGCCTCCTGTCGCTCTCTCCCCTGTACTTGTTGGCGTGCCTATCCGCTGCGGCCTCTTCTCTAACCGCGCGCTCTTCTATTCGCTGCGGCCTTCCCCGGCTACATGGGCTCTTCCATCGACTCTACCGGACAGGCGGCTAATCCTCCTACTGACCGTCCGACTTCTCTTCCTGACCTTCGAGATGAGCTGCGGATCACCACTATCTCATTATCTGGGAAGAAGAACTTTGTTCCGTGGGTCCACTCAGTTCGGCGTGTTTTTCAGGCCAAGGGCCTTGTGCTTCACCTTACTACCGCACCTTCTTCCCCTAATACGGAGGACTGGCTACGAAATGACGGCCGAGTTCAAACATGGCTCCTTAATTCGCTGGAGGGTGAGCCATACCAAATGGTCATGTACCATGAGACCGCCAAAGCTATGTGGGAGGAGCTTCACTCCTTATACTCTGGAAAGGATAGTCTTCAACACCTCTACGACATTATTACCGACCTTCAGACTCTTGATGCTGGCGGGGCGGCTGACATGACCTCGTTTGTTGCTCGTGCCAAGACTCTGGCAGAGGCCTGGATCCAGCATCAGCCTTCAACCACCGACCTTGCTGCTCAGCGCGTGCAAAAGGAGGCCGTATGCATTGCTATGATGCTGGCTCGTGTCCCGCCTCATCTTCAGTGCATCCGGGCTCAGGTGTTGGCCTCAGCCTCTACTCCCTCCCTCTCTGATGTCTGCTCTATGCTCCTTCGAGTATCACCACCCTGGATTCTCCGACACCCTCCTCTCCAGCTCTCCTTCAGCAGACCCTTCCCCCCTTACTTCCTCCGCCGCCTTCTGCTCGCGGTGGACGTTCCGGCTCTCGCGGAAGGGGACGTGGGGGTCGGGGCCGCCCCAAGTGTTCCTATTACGGTCGGGATGGCCACACGATGCTGTTTGCTACAAGAAACATGGCTATCCTCCTCGCCCCACTGCGGCTGCTGCCACTGATGGCTCCTGCTCCACTGGTACCGACCTTGAGGCCGTTCGCCTCCAGCTACAGCAACTCCAGGGGCTTCTTAGCCCTCCTCCTGCTTCTGTTGCCTCCATCTCTACTGCAGGTATTACTTGTCTTTCCTCCGGTCCGCGTTGGATTTTGGACTCAGGGGCTACTCATCACATCACCTCGATGCGGCCCCTCCAGTACTCGGATGTTCCTCATCCGAAATCTATCACCGTCGCTAATGGGGCGACTGTTCCGGTCTCCGGCTGCGCCGATATCTCTCTTGCCCCCCTCCATCTCTCTTCGCTCGGCTCTTTATGTTCCGGGCTCTCCTTTTAATTTGCTTTCTGTTGGCCGCCTCACTCATGATATGGATTGCTCTGTCACATTTACTCCCTCTTCTTTTTTGATACAGGATCGGCGGACGCGGACTACCATTGGTAGGGGACGACTGCAGAACGGGCTCTACCTTCTTGATGCCCTCTCCCCCTATTCTCTCCTTTGTCTCCGCTGTTGACTGGCATCGCCGTCTTGGGCATGCCCCTCTACCCGTTCTCCAAAAGGCGCTGTCTGATGTATCTTTTTCTGCTTTCAAATGTGATTCTTGTGTTTACGACAAACAACCGCGTACTTTTTTTCCTGCTCATTGTACTAGGAGCGCTGCTCCGTTTGATTTACTGCACTCCGATGTCTGGGGTCCTTTTAAAGTTACCAGTATCTCTGGATACCGTTATTTTATAACTTTCATTGATGATTATTCTCGCACCACATGACTTTACCTACTTCGTGATCGCTTCGAGCTCCCTCGCATATTTCGTGCCTTTATACAGGAAACTCGCACGCAATTCTCCAAAACTATCAAAACCGTGCGCACCGATAACGCTCGCGAATACACCGGCCATGAATTTGCCAATCTCTGTGCAGAATTTGGTATTATTCATCAAATTAATACATCAAACCTCCTGTGCCTACACCCTCCAACAAAATGGCGTTGCCGAACGAAAGAACCGCCACCTCCTCGACGTTGCCCGCTCCCTCATGCTTCAAATGTCTGTTCCACAAATTTACTGGAACTTTGCGGTTTCCAGTGTATGTTTCCTCATCAACCGCCTCCCTTCCTCGGTTCTCAACTCTGCCACTCCATTCAGCCTCCTATTCCCCTCCACTCCGGCCTTCCCTATCACACTAAGGGTATTTGGCTGCATTTGCTTCGTTCACCTCCTGGGTCCCTCCTCGGATAAGTTGGATCCCCGAGCAGCTAAAACTATTTTCGTCGGCTATTCTCGCACTCAGAAGGGCTACCTGTATTACTCTCCGGTCACCCGAAAGGTCATCGTCTCCGCCGATGTTACTTTTTGGGAAGATCGACCTTTCTTTTCCCCACCTCATGCTCCTTCCTCCCCGACGACATCTCCACCACTGCCTATACCCCGACCCGTCATCCCTACTACTGCGCCTGTTCCCTTACGTCCTTCTAACCCTGCTCCTGCTCCCTCCAAGCCACCAGTTATCAAGGTTTACTCTCGGCGCCTTCCTCCATGTTCCACTACCCCTCTGCCGTCGGCCTCTTCCTCGGCTACCTCGCGCCCTGCTGATGAGGTATCTCCATCTACCGCTCATCCTCTGGCGAATTATGTCTCCTTGCATCGCCTCTCTCCCCAACTACACACATTTGCCACTTCTATTTCCTCCATTTCGGTTCCTAACACTGTGCAAGAGGCGCTACAACATCCCGGCTAGAAGGCTGCCATGGAGGAGGAAATGGCTGCTCTCTGGGCCAACCAGACCTGGACTCTCGCACCACTTCCCCCGGGTCAGAAACCGGTTGGGTGTAAGTGGGTCTTCGTCGTCAAACATGCCGCTGATGGGACGGTTGACCGTCTGAAAGCTCGGCTGGTCGCCCGGGGCTTCACCCAACAACACGGGATGGACTATGAGGAAACCTTCTCTCCAGTGGCCAAACTCAATACCGTTCGGGTTCTTATCTCGGTGGCTGTCCATCGCCGGTGGCCCTTACTGCAACTGGATATTAAGAATGCTTTTTTGAATGGCGACTTGCAGGAAACTGTCTATATGCACCAACCTCCCGGGTTTGAGACCACGGGGGAGTCTCATGTTTGTCGCCTTAAGAAAGCTCTGTATGGCCTCAAACAATCACCACGGGCATGGTTCGACAGGTTCAGCAAGGCTCTTCGGGAGGTTGGTTTTTCTCGAAGCACGACAGACTTCTCGATGTTCACTCGCCACCGTACAATGAGGACGGTTCTTCTGTTAGTTTATGTTGACGACATCATAATTACGGGAGATGACTCACAGGGAATACAGGAGGTCAAACGACATCTCGGTACAGTTTTTCAAACAAAGGATCTGGGACCCCTCCGGTATTTTTTGGGCCTTGAGGTTGCTAGACGACCGGATAGTCTCGTCCTTTCCCAGCAAAAGTATTATCTCGACCTTCTTCATGTAAGCCGATCAATACCCCAATGGATGTGAATCACAAGTTATGTGCTCAGGCTTCCGACTCAGATCTCTTACTTGAGAATCCTGAATACTATCGCCGTCTAGTTAGAAAATTGATCTTCCTCACGGTAACTAGACCGAATATATCTTTCGCAGTTGGTATTGTCAGCCGATATATGCATTCCCCGCAAAAATCTCATCTTCACGCCGTTGAACGCATTCTCAGATACCTCAAAACGGCCCCAGGTCAAGGATTGGTCTACAAGACCTCATCTTCAGCTCCTACATTGATAGCTTACTCTGATGCTGATTACGCTGGTTCTCTTGATGATCGACGGTCAACCAGTGAGTTTTGCACATATTTTGAAGGACACTTGATTACGTGGCGGAGTAAGAAACAAGCTGTTGTGGCTCGATCATCTGCTGTGGCTGAATACCGGACAATGACGTCTGTAGTTTCTGAACTAACATGGCTGGAGAGTCTTCTTACCGATTTGGGTATAAAACTTCCTTCCCCAGCTCTTCTCCTTGTGATAGCCAAGCGACGATACATATTGCCAAGAACCCGGTATTCCACGAGAGAACTAAACATATTGAAGTTGACTGCCACTTCATCAGAGAAAAGGTTCAAATGAAGAAGATTGACCTGAAGCATGTTCCCCGGACAGAACAAGTTGCAGATGTACTCACTAAAGCTCTTCCCAGTACACTCTTCTATCAGTGCTTGTCCAAGCTTGGTGCATACAATTTGTACGCTCCAGCTTGCGGGGGAGTGTTAGAAAAGCCCATGTAAATGGCCCAGTATTGGGCCCATGTATTTTCTATTTTCTTCTCCTCCTATTAGTCCCACATCATTGTATAGAATTTCTTCTCTCCTTCTCTCTCCTATATAATTGTATTCTCTCCTTGTATTTCGATACACAAGTAATACATACAAGTTTTGAGCTCACTCAACAAAACTCAAAAGCCATTGTGACCAATGTTACAGTGTTGTCATGTCCCTTCATCCCTTACATCCGGATAGAATTAGAGATATAGACCGTGTTACCCTTATAAATGTTCAATCCGAGTTTTTTGATCTAGAATGGACTTGTAGAAAATTTGTGAGTCCAATATCATATATTGACTCAACCAAACATGACCATGCACTTTTCAGTCCCATTCCATCAAGGGGTCCCATGGATGCAACTCCTATCATATAGGAGGACAAATCTCATCTCTGCTCACACGCAAACACCCAAATGGTTCGTAACGTGCCCAATAATCACCTTTATCATCCAACTTTCTCAAGACTGGACTTTTGATGGCATCAAAGCACGCTCTTCCTCACTCTATGAAAACTGTGACTTCAGGTCAAAGGACCACAAACACCATTGCCACTTGAGCCATACTTGTGACACGTTCATATAACAATCCATAAAGTATTCTCACGGTGGGTCTGTCCAGTACAACTTGTTCATAACAAGTACCCATGTGATGACTTGATATTACAATATCATGATCTGTGAGGACGAGTCATCAGCCAACGCACATGTTAGTTTTAAAGGTATCATCATTGTATTTAGCTTCTAAGATGATACAACGACCAGGGACCTTTAAGAATGAAGCTTCTGAAATCATAGGTTCTCACATCAAGTCACTACTTGACCTATGGAAACAAACACTCTAAGGGCATTTATTAAATTGAACTACTCTATCACAATAGAAATAACTTCATAATAAAAGAACTTGCCAAAATATATAAAATGAAATGCATATAGTACTTTTATTCATCAAATGAAATATTATACAGCCAACAAACATACAATCCACAAGACTCAAACTAGAGTTGATCATTTAGGTATCGTATACCCATAGATCTAACATGACCATCATGCTTTCTCTGTGCAAGAGGCTTTGTCAGTGGATCTGCAATGTTTTCCTCAGTCGGCACTCTGCATATGCTCACAACTCCTCGATCGACAATCTCTCGAATTAGATGAAAGCGCCGGAGTGTGTTTGGAGCGCTGATGAGATCTAGGTTCCGAAGCAAGTGCAATTGCACCGTTGTTATCACAGTAGAGATCTACAAGACGAACAATGATAGGAACTACGTCTAACTCGTCGATGAATTTCCTAATCAATACAACCTCCTTCACTGCATTTGCAGCGATAATATACTCGGCCTCAGTAGTAGAATCAACAACTGTATCCTGCTTGGAACTCTTCCAACTAAAAACACCTCCATTCAGGCAAAACACAAACCCTGACTGAGACTTTGAATCGTCCCTATCAGTTTGGAAGCTAGCATCCGTGTAACCACTTACAACGAGCTCTTACTCTCCGCCGAATACCAAGAACATATCCTTAGTTCCTCGCAAGTATTTGAGGATATTCTTGACGACTATCCAGTGACCTTCACCAGGATCAGACTGATACCTGCTAGTCATGCTCAAAGCATAAGAGACATCGGATCTAGTACATAACATTGCATACATGATTGATCCAATTGCCGAAGCATATGAAACCAACTTCACGCGGTCCTTATCTTCACAAGACTTAGGACACTGGTTCTTGGAGAGACTCACACCATGAGACACGGGCAAGAATCCTTTCTTGGACTCAAGCATGCTGAACCGTTTCAACACCTTGTCAATGTACGTACTTTGGGTCAAACTAGCAACTTCTTCGATCTATCTCTATAGATCTTAATACATAGTATATAAGTCGCTTCCCCGAAGTCCTTCATCGAAAAGCAGTCCCCTAGGTTTTTCTTAACAACTTGCAGGGTCGGTTTGTCATTCCCGATCAACAGTATGTCATCTACATACAATATCAAAAAGACTACAATGCTCCCAATAATCCGTTTGTAAACACAAGGTTCATCCTCATTCTTGATAAAACCAAACTTTTTGATCTTTTCATCAAAACGAAGATTCCAACTTCGAGAAGCATGTTTCAATCCGTAAATGGATCTCTGCAGCTTGCATATTTTAACGGCTTCACCTGGAGATACAAAACCCTCAGGTTGTGCCATGTACACTTCCTCGAGGAGGTTCCCATTAAGGAAAGCCGTTTTGACATCCATCTGTCAGATCTCGTAGTCATAATACGCAGCAATAACAAACAGAATTCTGATGGACTTAACCATGACAACAGGGCAAAAAGTCTCATCATAGTCAACATCATGAATTTGTTTAAAACCCTTTGCCACTATTCGGCCTTTGAATGTCCGTACATTCTCATACATGTCAGTCTTCTTCTTGAAGACCCACTTGCGCCCTATGGGTCTTACCCATTCAAGTGGTTCCACCAAAGTCCATACTTGATTTTCATACATGGAGTCCATTTCAGATTTCATGGCCTCAAGCCACTTCTCTGAGTCCGGTCCACACATAGCCTCATGGTAGGTTGCAGGCTCATCACTATAATTCATAAGCAACACATTAACTATTTGAGACACGAGAAATCCATATCTCTCAGGCTCAAATTTTGGTCTACCAGATCTACGTGGAACTTGTGTTTCCTGAGCAGGTTCTCCAGCTACAACTACTTGTAGTCCTGACTCAGGTTTCAATTCCGGTTCATTCACTGTTTGTGGTTCCTGAACTTCTTCAAGTTCTACCATGACTATCTTTCTACTTAAGAACTCATTCTCACGAAAGACACCAGTTCTTGCGACAAACACTTTGCCCTCGGACGGTAGGTAAAAATAGTACCCTTTGGTTTCCCTAGGATACCTCACAAGATAACACTTATCTGATTTGAGTTCTATCTTATCGGGCATTTGACGTCTCGCGTATGTCTCGCAACCCCAAACCTTAATGAACGACATACTGGGACGCTTCTCAGTCCATATCTCATATGGTGTCTTTAGAACCGCTTTCGTTGGAGCACGATTTAATGTTAAAGCAATAGTTTTTAGAGCAAAGCCCCTAAAGGAAATAGACAGATCTGCATGACTCATCATCGACCGTACTATGTCTAACAAAGTACGATTCCTCCTCTCAGACACACCATTATGTTGTGGTGTTCTAGATGGAGTGAGCTGTGATACAATACCACACTCTATCGGATGATCACAGAATTCACGACTTAGGTATTCGCCACCTCGATCAAATCAGAGTGCTTTAACCTTTTTACCCAGCTGGTTTTCTACTTCGCTTTTAAACACTTTGAACTTTTCAAAGGTTTCGGATTTGCACTTCATAAGATACACGTATCCGTATCTACTAAAATCATCAGTAAATGTAACAAAGTAGAAGAACCCACCTCTAGCCATAGAACTCATGGGTCCACATACATGACTATGTACTATACCCAAGAGATCATCGGTCCTCTCATTGAAGCTAGTGAAAGGAACTTTAGTCATCTTGCCTAATAAACAAGATTCGCATCTCTTAAATGATTCATAATCAAATGAGTCCAACAGTCCATCTCTATGGAGGTTGGATATACGTTTCTCATTTATATGCCCCAAACGACAATGCCAAAGATACGTAGGGTTTAAGTCATTTGTTCTTAGACTTTTAGTATTTTCAATATTATAGATCAGATGGTGTAAGTTCAAAACATACAGACCATTAAACATTTGGGCTACACCATAACAAACATTATTCTTAAATATTGAATAACAGTTGTTCTTAATAATAAAAGAAAAACTCTCAATGTACAAACATGAAATGAATATAATGTTTCTAGTTATGGAAGAAACAAAATAATAATTATCTAGTTCTATTACAAGCCAACTGGGCAAAGCAAGACAATAAACCCCCATGACAATGACATCAACTCTTGCTCCATTGTCAACGTGCAGGTCCACCTCTCCTTTACTCAGCATTCTTCTCCTTCCCAGTTCCTGCACATTTATACAAATGTGTGAAACACATCCGGTATCCAATACCCAGGATGAAGGAGCAGAAAAGTTTATCTCTATAACATATATACCTGAAGTGGAGGTCATAGCCTCCTCTCATTTTTTTTGCAGACCCTCAATGTATGAAGGACGATTCCTCCAATGACCAGCCTTGCAACAATGGTGGCACTTCCCTTCTTTCCATGATCCTTTCTTTTTCAGTGTAGAAGACTTGAGCTCCAGTCCAGACTTAGGTCTCACCTTTGTCTTCTTGAAGCCCTTCGCCTTGCCCTTGTCTTTCTGCACCATCAATATGGGGCTAGCAGACTTGACCTTTTTCATATTAATCTCGACAGTTCACAACATGCCTAGGAGCTCGGGCAGTGTCTTGTCTATTTCATTCATGTTATAGTTCAAGACGGTCTGCTCGTAACTGTCCGGCAACGATTGCAGGATCAGGTCTGTAGCCAACTCTTGGCCCAGAGGGAAACCTAGTCTTTCAAGGTTCTCGATATACCCAATCATGTTGAGTACGTGAGTCCCTACTAAGTCCCGAGCTCCCATCTTACACTGGAACAACGCCTTGGTGACGTCGAATCTCTCTTGACGAGCTTGCCATTGAAACATTTTCTTGAGATGCTCATCAATGTTCTTACAAACCATGTTCTCATGTTGCTTCTGAAGCTCAGAGTTCATGGTCGCTAACATGAGACATTCGACGTCTAAGGAGTCGTTAAGATACTTCTTATAAGCATCTTTATCAGCACGGGGTGCATTCCCGACAGAATCATCAGGGGATACCTCTTCCAAAACATAGAGCTTGCGTTCTTGCCTGAGAACAATTCTCAGGTTTCTGTAGTCCAAATAATTTGTACCACTCAGCTTGTCCTTCTCAAGGATTGCTCTGAGGGACAGGGTGAAGTGTGAACCACTTGCCATGAAAATTCTAAAAAAATACAAAGCAAATTAGTACCACATTTCAAAATACAATTTATCTTTCAATTATGACTTTAATCAAAAGCTCACACTATTTTTATCAAACAGATAACCCTCGATATCAATTCGAAGAGTTTGACGAGTAACCCTCTTAGTGGACAAGATCCATATTTCACAAACACTATGAGTCAGCTTTGACTTTTCTCTCACAATGCAGCTATTTAGGTAGACAACGCTTGCCAATTACATCACAATGCAATTCTTGTATGCTGGTGAATAACTCTTTATTCGCATCCATCATATAGTGCATGCCAACCCCTGCCTCTGGGCACTCAACTTTTGAGGTCACCCAGTTAAGCTAGACCCGATGTCGACAGTGAGATATCACAATTATCCGCTCGCACCCTCACCAAGATAGATTAATGCACCTTGCTTTGACAAGCCCACACTTCATCGATCGAGGCAGGAAGAGTGTCATCCATCAGAAGACATCCAAATACTTAATATTGTTTAAGAGATTTTAAATAGCTGATTAACTCTTTAATCATGGTTAACACTTAACCAGCGTGCACATTAAGCATAATAAAATACAACAAGCATAATCCAAATGCATCCCAGATGTGTACAAGAATCATCAACACTTGATGAATCGGGCTAAGTCTGAACATCTAGAACATGTCCAAATCTTCAGACCTACATGCACGGAACATGAGCAATACCAACTCCACTTACACAGTAAACAAGCTCGTAACTTTATGTGAGATTCAAAATCTAATACATACATAGTTTCACAAACCAACACAGTGACGGTTAATGTTTAGGAGTAAACTCAAAAAAATCACATGCGTTCTTGGAAAGATCCAAGACTATATTTGGGCATTTGGAACACTTTAAAATCACCAAATCTACACGTCATGGATTCAACAACTTCTGAAACAATGAATATTGCTGACAACCTCCCTCTGATACCACTGTTGGGTTTTGGGGGATGACACAACACTTGTGCACGTAGCGGAAAAAGAACAAGAAAAACCCAAACGAGTTCGGATCTAGCAATATTCATGAATCAAGAAGTAAAACATACTGTAATAAAAATTACCTTTGAGGGATTGAGTCAGAACGCAACCTAGATGCTCAGAAAAATCAGGTCGGCCACACAGCGGCTAGAGTCTTGAGTGCAGAAAGTATATCCGCGTCTCTACAGTAATCCACACGATCGGGAGAACCCACAGCATCTCGTCACACAAGCGATAGGTCGAGAGAGGACACTTAGCGTCTCCACAGACTGCTAGATCTGTTGTAGGAGAGGCGGCGACGACACTCACCGGGATCGGGATTGGAATCGACGACAGGATTGGCGGAACACTTCCGTTGAGTTTTTAGGTTTTCTTCTTATCGCATAGTATCAGCTCGTGTGCTGAAAGAAAAGAACCGTCCCCTGATAACCTTAAAACATCCTATTTATATCCCATGAGATAGATTCAGCAAGTCAACATTTGACTCAGCACGGGCATTCGTCGAACTCAGGCCGACGAACAATTCGACGAACTCGGCGCCAAAGGCCAGAACGTCGAACGGATTCGTCGAACTCAGTTCGACGAAATCTACGCCAAAGGCCAGAACGTCGAACTTCATTCGTCGAACTCAACTCGACGAAATCTGCGCCAAAGGCCAACATTCATCGAACGGCGTTGAGTGGACTCAACGCACTCAACGCTTAAGTGCGACAGTCAACACACTCAATGCATTTAGCCCGATGACGATGAGTGATCTAAACACACTCAACGCCTAATGCCTTATAATCTTTCAACCTCCATGACGTTGAGTGAACTTAACACACTCAACGCCTTCAGCCAATGTTATCAAGGCGTCGCCGAGGCGACGCCTAGGCGCCCGGGCGCCCACTAGAGCGCTATGCGATGCACGCCTATCAGCACTTGTGTTAGGCGCCCTCCTAGAGGCGCCTAGGCGCCCGGGGAGCGATGCACGCCTAACATGTCCAAATCTCGAGTATGCTTGTTTTCTATCGAGTATGTTTTATTTCTCTCGGATAGCGATTTTTTTTATTTCTCGCGTATGCTTTATTTCTCCCGACGCTAGGGCTGCTTCACGTCTCCCGCAGGCTCGCTCCGGCTCTTCCCGTCTCCCGCAGGCTCGCTCCCTCCGGCTTTTCCTGTCTCCCCCCGGCTCGCTCCCTCCGGCTTCGCTCCCTCCGTCTTTTCCCGTCTCCCGCAGGCTCGCTCCCTCCGTCTTCTTCTTCTTCTTAATTTTCTTCTTCTTAATTTTCTGCTTTTAATCTGTTTGTAAGAAATAAATTTTCTGCTTCTGAATTTAAGGCTCTATTACTTAATAAATTTTTAATCTGCTGACCCGTTAATGTCTCATGTTCAATTAGTATTTTTGCTAATAAATGTAATTGTTCAACATGTTCAGTCGAGATATTTTTTGCAAAATTATATCCTTGTTCAATAATTCTTTTTACCTCTTTATCAATTAACTCTGCGGTATAAGGAGACATATGATCATGCTCACCTCCTCTGTTGTGAGTATATAAATCTTCGTTAGCTACCCCATGATATGCTGGTCCTATTACTTCACTTAATCCCCAATTTGTTACCATAGCTACAGCCATTTGAGTAACCATTTTAATATCTGAGGAGGCACCAGAGGTAACTTTAGCTTGCCCAAAAATAATTTCTTCTGCTACTCTACCAGCCATTGCGTCTATTAAAGTCAGAGATGGAAGCTATTAAAGAAATAAAGGAGAAATATCAGACTGCTTGGAGAAAATATGGCTGCACTTTGATGTCAGATGGATGGACTGATAAAAGAGGTAGACATTTAATCAATTTCCTTGTGAATAGCCCAGATGGAACATTTTTTTGGGGGTTTGTTGATGCATCTAATCAAATTCAAGATGCTAATATGTTATTTGATTTATTTGATAAGAAGGTTTGTGAGGTTGGCGAAGATAATGTCATACAATTGGTGACAGATAATGCCGCTAATTGTAAAAAAGCAGGTGAATTGTTGATGCGAAGAAGGAAAAAATTATTTTGGACTCCATGTGCGGCTCATTGCATTGACCTAATGCTTGCGGATGTTGGAAAGATAAAATCATTCAAGAATGTCATCAACAAAGCAATGAAAATGACAAGCTTTATTTATAAGCATGCTCGCATTCTTGATGTTATGTGAGGAAAAACAAAGGGGCAGACTTAGTAAGAGCTGGAGTAACAACTTACATCATCACTAAATCAACTTATTCACAAACTAGTAACTAAATCATCTTTTTCTCATCTTATTCTACAGATGGGTGATTTTGTGTTACCTTTACCTTCATTTAAATCAACTTACATCATCACTAACAAAGATATAATCACGTGTGTTTTTTTCCCACATTCATGTTTTTCAAATGCATATATTTTTTACATTTTTAAGTATAATTTTGTAATGTCATAGTTGACTTATTTTTGTGACCACTAACATTGTAGTGGTTGTGGATACTTTGTATGAAATTTAGAAATTTATTTAGGGTGTTCGATATTTACTGCCGAATGCTTATATTTTGTTGATAATGTAGAGAACTATTGACTATTTGAAGAGTGATTTTAGCTCAGTTACTCCATGTGAGAGAGTGAAAATAACCATTCCAATTATTTTGCATGTTGTGGTTTAAAAGAGAGTTACACTTTACTGAGCATGTTAAACGCTTTGGTCGCCTTGGCGACGCCTAGGCCTCGCCTCGCCTTGGTACACCCTTTAACGCCTTGGTTGCCTTGTTGCCTTGACAAGCTTGCCTTCAGCCACATGGCATTGAGTTAGCTTAACACACTCAACGCCAAATGGCTTAGAATATTTTAAGCCCCTTTTCAATATCCTTCAACTCATCATATGAGCTAAATAATACAGATCCAATCTCCAAATTTCTCCACAATCTTATGTGCGACCCTGATAGGCTCATACTGAGTTGGCAGTGATGTTACATGCTTGATCACTTCCGGATCACTATGGTTGCACCAACAACCCCTGTTGCTCCCTCCGATGACTGGCTTCGCGATGATGGTCGGGTCCAGTCTTGACTCCTCAACTCTATGGACACCGAGCCCTACAGGATGACCATGTATCATGACACGACCAAGGCAATGTGGGAGGAGCTCCAATCCTTTTACTCTGGGCACAACAGTCTTCTGCACTTATATGATATTATCTTCGATCTTCAGAACCTTGCTCCTGGTGCTCTCGACGATATGATCTCTTTTGTTGCCCAGACATAGACACTGGCCGAGGTTTAGATTCAACATCAACCTCCCACTACGGATCTAGCTACTCAACGGGCCCAAAAAGAGGCTGTCACCATCGCGATGATGATGTCTCGTGTTCCGCCCCACCTGCATAGTGTTCGGGCCCAGATCCTTTCTTCCACGACAACTCCTTCACTGTCTGATGTCTGCTCCTTGCTGCTTCGGGTTACCCCTCCTACTGAGGCTCCTCCCAGCTTTGCACCCGCTCTTCTTCAACAGCCTCTCCTTCCGACCCCCCTCCTGCTTGTGGATCTTCCACTCGAGGGGGCCGACCTCCGTCTCGTGGATGCGGACGTGGTGGACGTTCGTCTATAAAATGCACATATTGTGGCCGGGGTGGCCATCTTGAGGCTACTTGTTACAGCAAGCATGGGTTCCCTCCCCACCCCACTGCTACTTCCTCTGCTGCTCCTGCTCCCACTGGGGCTTCTGCCCAGGATCCGACATCCACTACCCGCCAAGATGTCGATGAGCTTCGCACCCAACTCCATCAGCTACAGGGTGCCCTCGGCCGCTTCTCCGACTCGGTTGCGTCTTTTTCTGCGGAAGGTATAACCTGTCTCTCTCCTAGCCCCCACTGGATCGTCGATTACGGTGCTACTCACCATATTACCTCCCAAAAGCCCTCCCAGTATCTCCAGACAGCTCATCCCCTGTGTATTACTGTGGCCAATGGTGACACCCTACCGGTCTCTGGCGCCGCTGCTCTTCAGCTTACCCCAACCCATTCTCTTTCATCGGTTCTTCACGTTTTGGGATCTCCTTTCAATTTACTTTCTGTTAGCCGCCTGGCGCACGACTTTGATTTTTGCATAATTTTTTCTCACTCTTCCTTTCTTATGCAAGATCGTCGCACCCAGAGTATCATTAGTAGGGGGCAGCGTTGAATGTGCTCTACATCTTGGATATCCCACCCACTCTTCTCTTCGTCATCTCCACTGTTGATTGACATCGCCGCCTTGGGCATGCTCCTCTTCCGATTCTCATGCGGGCTCTTCTTGTTGTTCCTTTACGGGAATTCTCTTGTGAATCTTGTATCTACGACAAACAACATTATTCTACCTTCCCCCTACATGTACCAGGAGTAATACTCCTTTATACTTTGTTCATTCTGATGTATAAGGCCCTTATAAAGTCCCTAGTATCTATGACTTTTGCTATTTTGTAACTTTTATTGATGACTACTCGCGTACTACATGACTATATTTAATGCATGATCGTACTGAACTTACATCTGTGTTTCGTGCCTTCTTAACTGAGATGCGTACGTAGTTCGCCACCCCCTCAAAATCATCTGTACTGATAATGCTCGTGAGTATATGGGACGCACCTTCTCCAATCTCTGCACCGAATTTGGCGTCATCCATCAAACTTCGTGTGTGTATACCCCTCAACAAAACTGAGTGGCCGAACGGAAGAATCGTCATTTACTCGATGTTGCTCGGTCCCTCATGTTTCAAATGAAGGTTCCGATCGAATATTGGAATTTTGCCGTCTCCACAGCCTGTCATCTCATTAACCGCCTACCTTCTTCTGTTCTTGACTTTGCCATTCCTATCTAACTCCTCTATCCTACTACCAACCCAACCTCTCTCACCCCGCGTGTCTTTGAGTGTGTTTGTTATGTTCATCTTCTTGGACCTCCCTCCGACAAACTTGCTCCTCGGACGGCCAAATATATGTTTGTTGGCTACTCCCGTACTCAAAAAGGGGTATGTTCGCTACTCTACTTCGGATGTCAAGCTGTCCGTCTCCGCGGATGTCACCTTCTGCGAAGACCAGCCCTTTCACTTACCTTCCCCCACCCCGTCTTCCTCTCCTGCTCTTCCCCGGCTTGCCATACCTATCACGCCCTCCTTTCTGCCATCTCCCTCCTCCTCTATTCCTGCCCCCAAGGTTCCTCCGCCCGTTATCCGTGTCTATACTCGTCGCGGCTCCAAGGATGGTTCCCTGCCCCAGCTCCCTTCTCCCAGCGACACCCCGTCAACGGCGGATCCGGCTCCCGCTTCTACGGCTCATCCCCTGGCCAACTACGCTTCTCTCCATCGGCTCACTCCATCTCTCTACGCCTTTGCCACTTCCCTTTCCTCTAATTATATTCCTAACACTGTGCAGGAGGCGCTTCAACATCTGGGGTGGCGAGCGGCCATGGACGATGAAATGAGGGCTCTCTGGGCTAACCAGACTTGGGATCTGGTTCCTCTTCCTGCAGGCGAACACTGTGTTAGCTGTACGTGGATCTTTGTTGTTAAACATGCAGCGGATGACACCGTTGAGCGTCTAAAGGCCCGCCTCGTGGCCCGGGGTTTTACTCAACAACATGACCTTGATTATGAGGAAACCTTCTCTCCGGTGGCCAAATTGAACACGGTCCACGTTCTTCTCTCCTTGGTTGTGCATCGTCATTGACCTCTTTATCAGATGAATGTTAAGAACGCCTTCCTCAATGACGATCTGCAGGAGACTGTTTATATGCACCAACCTCCCGAGTTTGAGACCACGGGGGAGTCTCGGGTTTGTCATCTCCGGAAATCTATTTATGGTCTCAAACAGTCCCCGCGCGCTTGGTTTGAAAAATTCAGCAAGGTAGTCTGCGATATTGACTTCATTCAGAGCTCGGCTAATTTCTCTCTCTTCACCCGACACCGGTCAACCGGAACTGTGATCCTACTTGTCTATGATGACGATATCCTCATTACTGGCGACGATACTACAGGGATACAACATATCAAGCAACAGTTGAACTCCGCCGTTCAGACCAAAGATCTCGGTAACCTACGGTATTTTCTCGGGCTTGAGGTTTCACAACGCCCTGATGGTCTTGTATTATCCCAAAGGAAATATTGTATGGACCTCCTTCATGATGCCGACTATTCTGGATGCAAACCTACGGATACTCCTATGGACGCTAATCACAAGCTCTCGGCCCACAACTCTGACTCCAATAAGCTGCTTACGAATCCGGAATACTACAGGCGCTTGATTGAGAAACTGATCTATCTTACGATTACTTGACCAGACATCTCTTTTGTCGTGGGAGTCGTGAGATGATTTATGCATAGATCCTCGGACATCTCATCTTCAAGCTGTCGAGCGTATTCTTCGGTACCTCAAGAACGCTCCAGGACAAGGGCTTGTGTACAAGCCATCCACATCTTTATCTCTTGTTGCATACTCGGATGCTGACTATGCAGGATCCATTGATGATAGACGTTCTACATCTGGTTTTTGTACCTACTTCGGTGGACATCTCATAACCTGGCGTAGCAAGAAACAGACTGTGGTTGCTCGCTTTTCTGCTGAAGCCGAGTACCGGGCCATGGCTGCTGTTGTTTACGAGTTAACTCGGCTTGAGAGCCTTCTGGGAGACTTGGGTGTTCGCCTCTCATCATCGGCAACCCTATTTTGTGATAGTCAAGCAGCAATACATATTGCCAAGAACCCGGTCTTTCACGAACGCACAAAGCATATTGAAGTTGACTGTCACTTTATTCGGGAAAAAGTACAGTCAAATAAGATAGATTTGGAGCATGTCTCTGCTACAAATCAAGTTGCTGACATCCTGACTAAAGCTCTCTCCCGGCCGCTATACTACCAATTTTTATCCAAGCTTGGTGCCTACGACTTGTACGCTCCAGCTTGCGGGGGAGTGTTAGAAAAGCCTTAGTAAGGGCCCATCTAAGGGCCCATTTTTCTCTCTTTGTATTTGTCCCACATCTTGGATTGGGATTTTCTCTTCTTCCTCTCTTCCTATATAAGTGTATTCATACTTGTAATTTATTATTCAAGAAGTATATACAAGGTTTGAGGCTATTTTTTACAGTGTTGATCTCCAACAATGAAGACGAAAAAAACTGATGAGTGGACTTAAGTTTAATTTTATCTCTTTTGGTTAAACATATAAGATGTTAAATTTTGTAATATTTACGAATGTTTAATGTTCGAAAATTTCATGTTATGTTGCATTAATTTGTGGACTTGTACTTCAAGTTATGATTTATGTTTGATGTTTTGAGAACTATTTATTGCACTTGTGATATATATATATATATATATATATATATATATATATATATATATATATATATATATATAATATTTGTTATAATGTATCGTACCGTACATGTATTCTTGTGTTTTAAAATTTGTCGTACCGCCGTACCGGGTACGTATCGTATCCGGTACCAATACCCGTACTGGTATTTACTAGATTCCACTATAGTTAAGATGATCAAATCCACTTTTAACCATTTCTCACTAAAATAGAGTGGTACTTGAGCTCTCCATCGAGTAGGCATTATAGTATGATTAGACATTAGCACATTCAGTGTATCATTTACTTTATATGGTTGTATTTGTAAAACATTAAGTATGTTGATTGAAATAAACAAATGGCTGACACCGGTATCAAACAAAACATTTAGTAAGTGATCCTACACAACACATTGAGCATATTTGTCAACACTATTTCATCTGTATTTGCCTCTTGCTACCCCAAGTTAAGCACTCAAGGTTGAGCGCACCGTTCTACTTCTACACAGGCTTTGAGAAACCTACGTTCGAGAACCCCCAACTTCATCTGTGGTGGTAGCGCTAGGGTCCCTCTAGAGCTACCCAGTGGTGTTGGAGCAGATGCCAAAGATTCTAAATCTTGTCACCCCCATCTGATATATTTTTTTGTGGCGGTACCACTAGGGATCTCTTGAGCTTCCTTTTATTCATGGCTTCATTCCGTCGATGCCCCGGTTGGCGACAAATAAAACAAACTTCTATTAGGCATTCTCCTCTGTGCATCTTCCCCCATTTTTCACATTTGTTTGATCCTGATTGCACACTCTTTCTTGTTGTCGGTACAAACTGTGCCATCTTCTTTTTTCAATCTCCTGATTGTATGATTCGTATCCCAAAAGTGTTCTCTTTACTCTGTCGTTCTATCATTCGTATCTTCAAGAATTCCTTTCTTTTCTGCGACTTTTCCAAATCAATCTCAATCTAACTCGTCTTCTCCACCTAGGCCCCATAATCTGTAATCTCTAATGACACTAATGACCGGATGTTATTGTGAAGGCCTTGTTGGAATCACAAACATCTTTCTATTTCATTGGCTAACGGAGATCCATCATAATAGGATTGATTAAAGAATTCTGCTTCATATTGCAATTCTGACATGTTGCTCTGCATCGTCCTTAGGAATTTCTCGTATAATAGTCTCTTCTCAGGTGGGCACAAACCATTTAGTAAATTCTTGGACAAATTCATCCCATGATGTGCTAGTGAAATCTTTGACAACAAATTTCCCTCTCATGATATTATCCCACCATCTTTTTGCTTCACCTTCTAACAAAAATGTAGCCAGATCCACCTTCCTTTCTTTTGGGCAGTGCATGACACGGAAGATGGTCTCTAGTTTCACAATCCAGTTTTTAGTTTCCAGCAGAGTTGAACCACATTAAAAGTTTGGCGGTTTCAACTCCAAGAATTGCTTCAGATCCACATCAACTTGTCGCTACTGTAGCTGCATTACTGGACCAGTTGGTACCTCCAAGCCACTCTGAGGCGCCGTTGGAGGACTATCTCAAGCCATTATTATGTCCTGTTATAAGGTACTCACTGCGGCCAAAGTATCAAAAACTTTGTTCTGATACCACTAAACTGTGACGCTTCGCAGACCAACACAATTTAATTCAGTATGTAAGTAAGGCTTTCGAAACACAGCACAACATAAATTCAAAACACAGTGAATACCAAACTGGTGCATAATAAAACTTTCTTACATTAACAAGTTAGAGAAACATCCATAGTTTTTACAATATAGATATTACATCCAGTACAAGTGTACAGCCGACATACACAACTCAACCTATTACCGCAGACTCAAACCGCTCAGCCGTGGGTGAAAGGATGATCGTCGTGGGTGGAACTAGCTGCTGGTCAGGGAGGTAGGTGCATACATTCTATACATGTGGCCAAATCTTTGAAGGTAGCAACATTGGCGGCCTTTTGTTGAGCTAACCGACTGGCTTGGTCGGCCATCATTTTTTTATTAGCTCCATCACTCGAGTTAGAGTAAGTCTACATTCCTCAATAGTTGCTGAAAATTAAGGACGAAGGTGGTTTCGACTAGTTCCAGACAGTGGAATTGCATATGAAAATAGAGGAGGAGGCATGATTAGATCTTTTCACGTTGTGGGCGGTGGAGGTGGAGATGGCGGTGGTAACTAGTGGAGGAGGCTCTGATACTGATAGGAAGAGGGTGGGAGAGAGAGATAGATCTAGAGAACTAAGAGGAGAAAACTAGGGTTGAGAGGAGGAAAGGAGAAGAATACCTGATAATCTTGCATGCCTCCAGAAGAGGGCAGCCCGGGTATAAATACCCGAGCACAGGAGGGGCCGGCCGGCCCCTCCAAAAGGGGCTGAACCTGTTGGTTCAGCCCCGGCCGACCGGTTCACTGAGTGGGGGATGAACCAGATGGTTCAGCCCCGTTGTTGCTTGCCGACTCCTTGCGCCTACGAACATATTGATGCCCCGAGAAGAGTAATGGCGGCGTAACATTCCCCTCCCCATCAAGAACCAGCTTGTCCCCAAGGTGGTAGTCGGGGTAAAGCTCTTTGAAGTCCAACAAATCCACCCAGGAATTGTGCGCCGCCGAGAGTTTCTTCCACTTGACCAATAGCTCGGGGCGGTACTCAGCGCCGCGCCGTTTCCACTTGGGCAACACAACCTCCTCCGGAAGTGGGCAGAGCTCGCCCGCACTGGTAGCCTCTGGTAGAACAGCACTCGGTAGGACATTGGCACCAACCTTCCGCTTGAGCAAGGACACATGAAAAGTTGGGTGAATGCGGGAACCCGTAGGTAGTGCCAACTTGTAAGCCACCGGCCCCACCCTGCTAAGTATACGAAAGGGGCCGTAATACCGGGGAGATAACTTCTGATTCAGACGACGAGCGACTGACAGCTGTTGGTACGGTCGGAGCTTGAGAAACACTTCGTCGTCCACCGCAAACTCCCTCTCCTTGCGATGCTTGTCCGCCTGAACCTTCATGCGATCCTGGGCCAGACGAAGGTTCTCACGCAGGTTTGCTAACATGCGATCCCTGTCACGAAGAGCCCGATCAACCGCCGGCATGACCGTGTTGCCCGGCTCATAACTGCTCAGAGTAGGAGGAGGGCGGTCGTAAACAACCTCAAACGGGGTCATCCTGCTGGCGGAGTGGTAGGAAGTGTTGTAGCAATACTCGGCCCAGTGCAACCACCCCGGCCACGTCCGGGGCTCGTCCATAACAAAACAACGGAGATAGGTCTCCACTCCCCGATTTAAGACCCCTGTCTGGCCGTCCGTCTGGGGGTGATGTGTTGTGCTGAAACGTAGGCATGTCCCCTGCAGTCAGAATAGTTCTTGCCAAAATAGTGCTCTCAAAGGTGGGGTCCCGGTCAGAGATGATAACACGAGGTAGGCCATGCAAGCGGACAATCTCCCGAGCAAAAAGAGCGGCGACTGATTCGCCCGTATATGGATGGCTCAAAGCAAGGAAATGACCGTACTTGGAGAGTTTGTCAACCACCACCATAATCACGGATTTCCCTTGGGACTTGGGCAATCCGTCAATGAAATCCATCGACACCATATCCCAAATATGCTGCGGAATCTCGAGAGGCAAAAGCAGGCCTGCCGGCGAGGTCGTCTCGTACTTCTGACGCTGGCAGGTCTCACACTGCCGCACAAACTGCTGTATGTCGCGGCGCATGCTGGGCCAAAAAACATTTGCTCACGCCCGCTGAAGGGTACGGAGCACTCCCGCATGGCCGCCGGTCGGAGAAGAATGAAACTCGTGCATCATCACAGTTTTCCATGCCGAGTTCGAAGGAATAACCACTCGGCCATTATGGTAGAGGCGGCCATTCTGAAGGTGATAGCCGGAGTCCAAGGTCTCACCGCGCTGCAAAGCCTCCACTACGGTGCGTAAAGCGGAAGTTCGCATTACTTCCTCCTGTATATCATCCAGAGAATCCACCAGTGGCCCTGTGATGTGAGCAACAGTACCTTCAGGAAGGCGAGAGAGAGCGTCAGCTACCACGTTGTCTTTGCCTTGCCGATAGGTAATCTCATAATCGTAACCCAAAAGCTTGGTGACCCACTTTTGTTGAAGAGGAGAACTGACCCGTTGATCCAGGAAATGCTTCAAGTTTTGGTGGTCGGTGCGAATTTTAAAATGTCGGCCTATTAGGTATGACCGCCACACAGCCACCGCGTGGATGTTAGCTAACATTTTCTTCTCATAGGTGGACAAGCCCAGCGTGCGAGGAGCCAGCGACTTGCTGTAGAAGGATAAGGGTCGGCCCTCCTGCATCAATACCGCACCAATGCCCACCCCGGAAGAGTCGATTTCCAGAACAAACTCTTTGGTGAAATCTGAGAGTGCCAGGACCGAAGTAGACGTCATGCCCCCCTTGAGTGCCTGAAATGCTGCCTCTGCCTCGTCCTGCCAAACGAAGGCGTCTTTCTGTAACAATTGGGTGAGAGGTCAGACAATCTTGCCATAATCTTTCACAAATCGGCGGTAGTAGCCTGTGAGGCCCAAGAAGCCCCTCAATGGTCGTATAGTCTGGGGACGCGGCCAGGATAACATGCTTGCGATCTTTTGAGGGTCCGCCCTTGACGCCATCAGACGACACCAAATGACCCAAGTACTCTACCTTCTCCTGCGCGAAAGAACATTTGGACTGCTTGGCGTACAGTTGGTGTTGGCGAAGGATGACGAAGATCTGCTCCACATGGTGCAAATGTTCCTCCCAGCTGGCACTGTAGATCAGAATATCATCAAAGAATATCAGCACGGACTAACGGAGGAGGGGCCTGAATATCTCGTTCATGATGGTCTGGAATGTGGAGGGGGCGTTGGTGAGCCCAAACGACATCACCAGGAACTCATAATGCCCGTCATGTGTACGAAATGCGGTCTTGTGGGCATCCTCTTCATGCATGCGAATCTGGTGATAACCCGACCGGAGGTCGAGTTTGGTGAAACGTGTAGTTCATCCAGCAGTTATTCAATCAGCGGTATCGAAAACTTGTCCTTTATGGTGGAACTGTTTAGGCCGTGGTAGTCCACGCAGAAGCGTCACGATCCGTCCTTCTTGACTAAGATTATGGGGGATGAGAATGCACCGGTACTGGGGCGAATGAGTCCTGCTGTGATCATTTCCCGAACGCTGCGCTTGATCTCGGCCTTCTGGCTATATGGGTACCGGTACGGTCGAATATTGATGGTCTCCGTCCCGGTCTTCAGTTGAATCTGGTGATCGCGGAATCGCAGTGGTGGGAGCGTGCTGGGTGTCTGGAATATATCTGCATATTGAGCGAGCAACGCCCGCATCTGCTTGGGTACTGTCGGAGGTGCCCCGGGGGCCTCCGTAACTGCCATGATCATCGCCATCGTGCTGCCCTGCTCCCCCAGCCGCTCCAGACTGCGGAGGGATATCTCCTTCAGTGGAGAAGATTTTAGGCCACCTAGGCAGTACTTCCTCCAATGTTGGAGAAACTTCATCGTCATCTGTTCTCAATCGAAGGTAACCCTCTGTAATTGTTGTAGCCATTGCACCCCAAGCACTATGTCCGACCCTCTGACGGGTAGGAGGTAGACGTCCGTGCGTCCCGAGTACTCCTGTATCAGTAGTTCCATGCCTTTCATAACCCCCTCGCACTGGAGCTTGCTCCCGTCGGCCACCATAACATGAAAAGCAGCTGCTCGGTCGACCTCATGTCCCACCCACTGCGCCACTTCCAGGTGGATGAAGTTATGCGTGCTCCCGCTATCTGCCAGAATAGTCACCTTTTCCTGGCGGACTCGCCCGACCACCCTCATTGTGAGCGGTGCATTGCACCCCTCCATCGCCTGAAGTGACACGCCGAACTCCGTCAAATCCAAGTCCCCATCCCGCTCTGATTCGGGTGGGCTCCCGTCCTCCGTGTCCTCACGTAGCATAAAGACCTTCATTTTCTGGCATTTGTGTCCCGGCGGGAACTTGTCGTCGCAGTTAAAACATAAGCCTTTCTCTTTCCTGGCTTGAGGTTCAGCCGATGAAAGCCGTGTCACCGTTGGCTTGCCAGCCGCTGGGGGGTCCCGTCGTGCAACTGCGGGGGCCGCTGGCTGCCTCCCCGTGGTACGAGTCCGCTGCCTGTGGAAGTGTTCCTCCTGGATGCGGGCCAACGTGATATCGTGATTCAACGTGCGGGGCATGTGTGCGTGCACCTCATCACGAAGGTGTTCCTTGAGTCCTGAGATGAAGCAGCTGAGTAGCGTCTTTTCTTCCCACTGCACCCGCTTTGCCAATTTTTCAAACTCGGTGCGGTATTCCATCACCGTCCCCTTCTGCTGCAGCTTCTGGAGAAGGGCCTCAAAATCCTCATACTCCAGAGGTCCAAACCGGGCCGTAAATCCCTCCACAAACACTGCCCAGGGAACGTAGTCCCGGCCCCGTAAAAACCAATGCGTCCACTGGAAGGCATCGTCCTCCAGATGGAAGGATGCAAGTTGAACCTATTGCCCCTCTGACACATCCTAATAACTGAAGAAGAGCTCTGTCTTGTGTATCCACTCCAACGCGTCTCCTCCGTTGAATTTGGGGAAATTCATGCGAGTTAATTTTGGGGGCATGTACGCCCGCGGTGTGCCCTGTCCTTGCCAACCATGATTGTGTCCGTAGACGGCTGGTCTCCTTTGCTCCCCCGGGTCAGGAAATCCGCCCGGATATCCCTGCTGATACTTTGCTCCCACTGGAGGAGGTTGGCCGGCTCAAGGAATGCCCGGCCCGAAGCCTCTTGCTGGTCCGAAGCCCCCCGGTTGAGGAAGAAGCCCTCCCGCGCCCAGCGGAGGTGGTTTGGCCTGACCAGCAAGCCTCCCGATCCCGCCCTGCTCCTCCCCGATCCGCCACCAAGGGGTGAGGCCTGCAGCGTAGTCGCCTTTGCCGCCCTGGGAGGAACCCATGCCCGACGTGTTCGGGCGACGTCGCTCGCCAGCGACCGCCATCCACGCGCTAGGGTTAGCGCTGATCCCGCGCCCTAGCGCCGTTCCGGTCACTGTTTTGCCTAAAATCGGACCCGTCAGGTGAGATCCCGCAGTTTCGAGTCCGTGATTTGGCGATCCGCCGTTATCTTCGCTCGCCGGGCTCTTCCCTTTCAGATTTTGCTCTAGTAATGCCTTGATCTCCTTCATCCGAGCGTCGATTCGTTCTTCAAGTCGTTGCGTTGACGTTCTCATGTTTTCCTCTATGGCGGCCACCGAATCCGCCAACCCAACAAAGTTTTCTTTTAGGGTTTCCAAACGGTTGATTTCTTCTTGCGTGCGGGTGGTAACCATGGTGGAGAAACATGCCTCTGATACCAAATGATAGGAAGAAGGTGTGAGAGAGAGAGATCTAGAGAACTAAGAGAAGAAAACTAGGGTTTAGAGGAGGAAAGGAGAAGAATACCTGATAATCTTGCATGCCTCCACAAGAGGGTAGCTCGGGTATAAATACCCGAGCCCAGGAGGGGCCGGGCAGCCCCTCCAAAAGGGGCTGAACCTGTTGGTTCAGCCCCGGCCGGCCGGTTCACTGACTGGGGGATGAACCGGATGGTTCAGCCCCCATTGTTGCTTGCCGACTTCTTGCGCCTACGAACATATTGATGCTCCGAAAAGCGTAATGGCGGCATAACAGATACCAAGATGTTATGGCTTACCGTTTATGACTCATTGATATGGAGAGAGAGAGAAATCATGGATAAGATTTGCACATCCCTTCTTGAATCTTGAAAGACCTATGATGGAGAGGCGTGGAAGGAGCTTCATCGGAAGGAGATGAGTCGATGTCGTGGAGCTCGGGGTTGGTCGAGGGAGCCAGACTGTTCCTCCCAATGCCCTAGGTGTGAGTTTCGGTAAGGGGAGAGAAAGAGAGAAAATAGAAGATGTGAATATTAATACTTGCATCAAATGAAATCATTCCATGGCTTCCATCATATGTATGACAAGGGAGATTTGTCACAAAATATCAAACACATCCCTCACCATGGCTTACACAAAAGTGAGCAAATATGCAAGAGTAAGAAATAAAAAAATAGAAATACTATGCAAAAATGATAAAGATAGTCATTTTCCATCTAGTAGGGTGTTCCCCGCGATGGTACGTTGTTCCCCATTTTGACCCACAACACCCAATTTTTTAAAAAACATGCATTAGAAGCCAAATACATTGTTTCAAAGTAGAAAACACAATAGATGGATGATTTTATTCTTCCACATTGGGATATATTTAAAGCATTATAAGAGACTCTTAAAGATGGACAGACAATGTAGGACTAAACCCAATTACTACTAAAAACTCTATTAGACCGACATTGCTTGATATTTCCAACATACACTTTACTTGAGAAGATTTGATCCATTCTATCGTTGAGAATAGTCACACAATAAAAGACTCATGTACCCTTGGACGCTTCATGTAGATCATGTATCCTCCACGGCTCCATCTATAACCAATTGATTTTGGGTTGAATGTGTTGATTCTCACAATTCCTTCCACAATTAGCGTACGAAATCTAATATGAACTTAATGGATCAGTTAACTAATTCTCAGAGTGTAGGTGCCTTGTAAACGAAGGGATGTACTGCTCCCTATATTTTGTTGGTTCTTTGAAGGGCAATAGATTTAATAGTTTGCAAACAAGTTTTTCATATTTAACATACAAGGGCACGGGGTTCTCCCGTCCCCCAGCACAACAGTACATTCTACATTCGTCATCCCTGTAAATTTTTTTATTAGGCAAAATACATATCGCAACAGAATTGTGGGGATGCTGACACATTTTTTCAAATTAAATTAAAAAACATACAAATTATATTCTGTTATGAAAAATTGGAAATTTGTAATAAAGAATGATAAAATTGGATAGATGAATCTTTCACTAAAGAAGAATTTTGGCATTAGGCTTGGTCATCTGTTTTTCTTTATAAATAAAAAATATACAAATTATACCATTGAATTTTTTATATACAAGTATCTCTTCTGTCTAAGGGTAGGTTGGCGCACCAGTTGAGGTGTTGCCGTGTGATTTTGAGGTCACGGGTTTGAGTCCTGGAAGCAGCCTTTTGCAAAAAAGTAGGGTAAGGTTTGCCTACATTTCACCTTTCTGATGGGACCCTTCCCCGGACCCTCGCTGTGCGGGCATGCTTTGTGCACCGGGCTGCCCTTTATCTCTTCTGTCTTAGGGTACCTACACTCTGTGCATTGAGCTAATGACCCCAACAATGCTAGCTGGATTACACAACTAGTATTATGCAAGAGAAAATCTTTAGCCGTGGTTTAACAAATTGAATTTGCGTGGCATACACTGAACAACGTACTAAAGAATAGGGTGTTCATCATTCTGCATGCAAAGGAACATTAACACGGCATTCTTTTCAAAAGTTAACTAGTTAGAATACTAAAGAATAGTGTGTTCATCATTCTGCATGTGAAAGGACATTGACGCGAAGCTCGAATATTTAAGTTATCATACTTGCTTTTCAAAAGAAAACCTATGTGAATTTAGAATAATCATCTGCAACGACAAGAGAATATCCCTTCAAAAAGAAAATGAATCTAGAAAGTGATGCGGAGCAGAGACGAGGACGCGTTTTGGGCCCGTTCGGGGCTGATTTGACAACTTTCCATATATGACGTGCCCGGATCGACGATCAGACTCCTTGATTGCATCCGGAGTGTCGCCGCGAGTCAAAATCTTATTACTTTATGTTTTTTGGACTTTTATTTCATGTATTTTGAGGCATCTCCTGCCGGCCAATCATAGTCGTCGAATGGGATGTCCTAGTGCTTCTTTTATTATAAATAAGAGTGGTAGGAGGCTGAATTGAACATTGTTGGATTTAGAGAAGAAGCATTCCCGGATTCCAGCGATCCCTCCCCGGTACCGACGCCGTGGAACCCTAGGTGACGACTCCTATGCTGCCAAATTCCTCCCCAAGGTACACCCTACCCCCACCATCATTTTCCACCCCTCACCCTCCAGTTTCAGCCATCGGAACCCCCCAAAAGCCAGCCGCACTGCTGTTCCAGTAACCCTTAAAACAGCAGCAAGTTCACTGTTAAAAAATACATTTCACTGTTCATTTCTATAGTTTCTGAACAGTGTCCGCCTATTCCAGTCGCATGCTTCCACATCCCCTCCCCTTTCTCCCTATACCCACCGCCGGCCAGCAGCCCTCATAACCAGCCCCCACCGCCACCTCCTTTCACCAAAACCAGCCACCCTAGAGGAGTCTCCACCCTAGCCGGCCACTCCTCTCCCTTCCCCTTCGTGGATCCACCCCCACCGCTCTGAAACCCTAGATCTATCTTGATCTGATGCTACCACCCTTCGATCCATCACCTTCCTCTGTATTCCTCTTGTCGTAGCCCGGATCCGCCATCAAAACACCGGATCTATCCACCTACACCCGGATCCATCCCGTAGTGGCCGGATCTTTCCGTTTCTGGCACGTTTTCCCTCTTTTCCACCGTGGGCAGCCACCTCGCCATCGTCGTACCACCGGTTTCACCTCCGATCGCCCGTCTACACATCCAGGCCTTCAAATTCTTCAGTGCCTCGGTTCAGCCCTCTACGTTGTGAGCGTTTGTGGTATTGTATTATTTAATTCACATTTGCATTTGGTGATTTATCATATATTGCTGCGATATTTTCTGTGGAAATTTGTTTTGGTGCCCTAATAATTTGCAGGAGGAGCTATTCTCCGCGCGCTTTGCTTTGACCCTCCGAGTGGAGGAGAGTCATCGTAAAATTGCCAAAAAATAAATATTTGTTTTTCTATTTTAATATCTGCATGGTTGCTGAATTTTCATTTCTTAAATTTGTTCATTAAACTATCGACATCACATTGCATTTAGAGTTGCATTAGTGTGTCACCCCTGCACCCGCACCTAGAGTCATAGTTTCCGAGCACCACTGAGCTACCTCTACATCAGAAAGTAAATATTAACTTTTTTAGTAATTGTTTGTGACTTTTAGTCCTTTCCATTGTGCTAAACTTTTCAAGTAAGTTTTAAATGAAGTGTCTCCTCGGAATTATTATGACTTCCCGCACAGCTTATTAATGTCTAGCGTTTTTGTCTCGCATACCTGAAGTGGCGGTGGGGACCAGGATCCTCTCCAGTTCTCATGAACTGGATAGTATCCAGTTCACAGTCACGATTTCATCTCCCAAATCCGACGGCGAGCACTCGCTGAGTAGGCTAGTCCAGTTGCTGAGTTGGTGAGCTGACTTTTGAGAGATAAAATCGGGACCGTTGGATCATGAACTGGATACTATCCGGTTCATGAGAACTGGAGAGGATCCTGGTCCTGGGTAAAGAGTCCAGTTTGAGAGAGTCTGCCTCAACTTGGAAATAAAGATTCTTTTTGGAGTCAAGTTAAGATCTGGTTGAAAGCGGTCCATTTCTATTCCAATTTCGAGCTGGTTCTAGTCAAGTCTATTCATGAGTGTGGATATGTATGTACATTTGATCAAAATTATTATATTTGTACATATGTATTTGATATAAAGTTATATCAAAACTTATAGTAATAGGTATACCCACATGTAAGTGTCTATACACTTATGTTAATTATAAATTTATGCACTCAAAGAGCGTTCAAAAATGCATATAATTTGCATGTGCATCATATCTCAACCTGAATCAAAATAATTTTGAGCAATTGTGGTGTGAAATGAATCATGAATGCGTTAGAGAGCTTTAGGATTCAATTCTTGATGATGTCCCCTGAATCAGAATTATTCTCTGCAGTTACGCGAGCAAATCATGAGCTTGGGGTGCCTCGCGTTCCGAAGCATCGACAGCCCCACACAGTCCTTCAGGAGCTACTCCGCATCAAGCTCCGACAACGAGGGCCGATGCGCTGCCATGGTGGGCTGCCTGACCAGGACGACCGCCAGCCTGCCGGGAAATGCTGACACGAGAACCGCGAAGGTGACTCCGCTCTCGACCATCACAAATGTGCAGGACATAGCGGGAGCGCCGCGCCTTGTGCGTAGCCGTGCGGTAAACAGGGACCTTGTCAGGGACTGGAACTTTGACGAGTTTCTCATGGAGAGCTGATCAGATGTTCCCAGGCATTTCAGGCCTTTCTGTGTATATAGATAGATGCTCATCCCCCGCCTTCCTCGCTGTTTACTGCAAGCAGTGCGGCAGGGGGATTATTCAGTGCTGTGCATTTGTATGCATGGATCCACACAGATTCTCTCCATGCAAGTGTTTTACTCCATGCCGCATAATGGGGGTACCAAAGACAGCATGCAGAGAAGCTCAAGGCGCTTAATAAAAAGTAGTGGAGAGGTGTTTGTCAAAAGCAACTCGGATAATAAAGTCGGAGGACTTGGGGAAACTGTTTGGAAAACTCCAAACTCTGATTAACAAACATTTTTCATTGATGATGATGATGATTTGTGTTTTTCACATTTGTCAACGCCTTCTACCAATCAATAATCATCTGCTCTCCCGGGGCATCGCAATGTGGCCTGCTCTGTTGACCGAGTCCCCCTACACTGCTACATTATACTACTATACTACTATAAGATGGATTTCATATAATTTTGATGCTTTAGTATGCCAACTTTATTTTTTGTTGAAAATTCTATTATCTAATCTGGACCATACAGTAAGGAAACTTAATTATTTTTCAAGTAGTAAGAAGTAATTTCTAGTTGATGTTTTGACCGCATTCAAAGTTCAAGGAAAAAAAAACTCAGCCTTGAAATAATGAAACTCTTAAAATTCTATTCTTTGTAACCTTACGATTGAGAGGCACAGGGCTCCACCTCCCTAACATGGTAGTGAATGGTGCCGGTCACGAATTTTCTAAAAAACACAATTACATGGCAATAAAATAAGAAATCTAAATATTGAATAAAAAGAATTTTCTTTTTATAGACTAATAGATAAAAAATGAATTTCATCAAGTCCATGAATGAACTTTGATAATATAACATTTCTGCATCACCAAAATTTATGTCAGTACCTACCAGATGCTCCAATTAACATTTCTGCACTATTGGCCGTGGAGGCTCGTGCGTGTCACTTAGATGTGTGTGTATAAAACAACTCAACAAGTGGATTAAAAAGATATGATTCCAATATGGAGAGCAAAGAATTTAAAAAAAAGGAGAAATTTTTATTGAAATTTTTATTGAAACCAATCGAAATATTCTTTGTAATTATTTGGTATATGAGCATATATGAGCATGGATTGTTGACTCAAATCTATTACAGGAATCTCTCTAAACATCAATCTAAGTATGACACTAGTTAAAGCAGTGATTATAGAGAATTATTAAGGGGGGTGATGGAGAGATGGGAGGAGATGGAGAGATGGGATGTACAAGATATATAATCAACAGCTCCAAGAGGCAGACCTCTTGGGGGCAGGCTTCATGGCCTTGTCTTCTTCAAGGGAGACCATGCCGACATGGGTGGGATCCTCCAACATCATCTTTGCCACCAAGTAGCCGGCGATGGACC
Source organism: Platanthera guangdongensis (assembly GCA_039583875.1). Lineage (NCBI taxonomy): Eukaryota > Viridiplantae > Streptophyta > Magnoliopsida > Asparagales > Orchidaceae > Platanthera > Platanthera guangdongensis. The sequence continues at coordinate 33,510,103 of CM077151.1, read as the reverse complement.
AGGTCTGGAATTTTCTGGCCTGCTTTCCGACGAAGCGGCCGAGCTTGCCGTCGTAGTACTCGGGCCACCCATCCTTCATTAATCTGCTCTCGGCAAGGTCGAGCGCTCTTCTTGCAATCTGCGGCCTCCCGGTCTTGATGCACGCGGCGGTCAGCATCCATAGAAGCACTGCATTAGCCGCTATTAATAATTGGTTATAATGAGAGAGAGAGAGAGAGAGAGAGTGATGGAAATAGGGATGGAGTAACCAACCTGGCCAGGAACCGCCGTTGTGGTAACTCCAGCGGGTGTTTTTAGGGTCACAGCCGGTGACGACGCGCCACTCGTAGCTCTCGATGGCAGGATAAGAAATCTTGAGGGGCATGTCGCCGACGAGTTCCTCCCAGCGCTCCTCGAGGAGGTCCATGATGGCGGCGGACTGGTCGGGGGTGGAGAGGGAGGAGAGGATGGCGAAGAAATTGCCGAGGGAGAACCAGCGGAAGTCCATCCTGGCGGGGCTGACGTTGCCGATGAAGTAGCCGCCGCGGCAGGGCATGAAGTCGAAGAGCCAGTCGGGGATGGAGTCGGGGATGACGTTGAACTTGTTGACGGCGGTGTGGGAGTACTCCTCCGTCTTGTAGCGGTAGATGACGTTCAGCTGCTGGAAGTCCAGCCAGAAGTACGTCCGAATGTGATAGCTCAGCGCATGCACCCGCTTCACTATTCTCTCTATGAACTCCTTCCCCTCCGCGTCCTGCTTCAGCATCCAGAACGCGCACCTCAGCGCCATGAAGAATAGTGCTTGGATTTCTATTGGATATCCGTATATACCCTGCCCACCCATTTTGACATTAATCATTTTTATTCCAAGCACATAATCTAATTCTTCCTAATACATATCTTGTTCCAAATTTAGCATTAAATCTCATTCTATTGGACAAATATGTGAACTTAGATTCACCGTTATTTTTTCTTCATCTGGCTGCTAGGTACAGGATCCGCCAACCACCGGGACAGTCCTTAGCTCACTTGGGACGGGACGCCTGATCTTGATGAGTGATTATTTGAGCTCATCTGACTTGAGATTCCTTCAAAAGCAACCCTCGACGATCTGCTCGAGTAAAAGAAACTCCTTACCATCTTCAAAATTATCATTGTTTCTCGACCATTTCCACCTTGCATGAGCCTTGATCGTATCATGAAGCCAATGTCAATTCTCGTTGGCAGAAAGCAATGCAGGAAGAACTTCAGGCCTTAGAGAAAACTCACATATGGGATTTAGTTGACCATCCCTTGGGCAAAACTCTTGTCGGATGTAAATGAGTTTATAAAATCAAAAACTCACTCCGATGGATCTATTACGCGTTTACAAAGCACTATTAGTGGCTAAATGATACACCTAGGAGTGTGGCATTGATTATGAAGAAATATTTGATCTTGTTGCTTGTATCACCTCTATCAGATGTCTATTAGCTATTGTCGTAGTTAAATGTTGGAAACTTCTTCAGATAGATGATAAAAATATCTTTCTAAATGGGAATCTAAAAGAAGAAATTTATGTGTCCTCCCGGCCTCTCGTCTCCCCCTAATAAGGTGTGCAGACTACGAAAAGTCTTGTATGGACTCAAACAGGCTTCATGGGGCTGGTTCGCAAAATTTAACTCTACTATACAACAACTTGGTTTTCAATCCATCCCACATGATTTTGATTTGTTTATCTGACATACCGACCATGACATCGTGCTTTTGTTGTTATATGTTGACGACACGATCATAACAGGAGATGATGCTACTTGCATCTTAAATTTGAAACATTATTTTCAACAACAATTTGAGGCGAATGATCTTGGGACTCTTAACTACTTCCTTGGCTTAGAAGTTTCTTCTACAATTGATGGATATCATCTCACTCAGATCAAATATGCTTCAGATCTACTATCTCGAGCCGGCATCATAGACAATAAAACAACTTTCACTCCCTTAGAATATAATCTCAAACTTACATCTACAGATGGCTCTGCTTGACGATCCCACTATTTATCATCAATTTGTTGGGAATTTAGTCTATCTCACTGTAACTCGACCTGATATTGCTTATACAATTTATTTGGTCAATTCATGACCACTCATCGTACAACACATCTCACAACCATCACTTGTATCCTACAATATATTTAGGGAACTTTATTCTACATAATTCATTTTTCCTCTCATTCACCTGTAGTTCTCGATGGGTATTCTGATGATTGTGTTGGAGATCTTACTGATCATCGTTATACCACCGGGTTATTACTTCTTCCTAGGTAGTTCTCTCATCTCTTGGCATACTGAACTGAATCAGAATATCATGCTTCTTGCTGATGTTACTGCTTAATTGCTTTGGCTTTCTCGATTACTTAAAGACATGAGCATAACCACCTCTTCAACTACCATCCTTCATTGTGACAATAAGAGTGTTTTCCAAATTGCTCACAATGATGTCTGTCATGAACGAACTAAGCTTATCGAGATCGGCCACTACTTCATTCGCCAATATGTTATCGATGGAACATTCTATCTGTTGATCAAACTGCAGATATCTTTACCACGACTCATCTTCTAGATAGCTTTGATGCATTAATATCCAAACTCCAAATTTTGTACCATCTTAAGTTTGAGGAGTGGGGGGGTAAGGGAATATTCCAATGATATTTCTAGGGTTGTTTAAGGGAATATTTCAAAGATATTCCTAGAGTTGTTAAGGGAATATTCTAAAGATATTTCTAGAGTCATGTAGATACTTATAGAATACTCAGGGAAACTCAGATTCTACGTCTTCTATCGCATGTATAGATATTGTACAAATCTGATGTAAAGATCAAGAAAATCAAATTATCCCGAATTATTTTCTTGAAACTAACATAGAGGTTGGTAGACAACATGCATTGTGATGCATGGGTGTTTTCGACTTTCTCACATGTGGGCTTTGGTCTTCTGGGCAGTTAATCACTTCTTTGAAGTCCAGATGCCTTGCCTTTAGCATATTGATTATTGTTGCATGCTGGTTTGGAAGAACAAACTGGCATGCTAGTTCAGCATTTTTCTCTCCCTTCTAGTTCGACATGGTTGGCTCTCCCCTTTTCTTCCCTTCAATAGAGGTATGGAAGGTTTTTGCTACTCTTTGTTTTCTTATCTAAACTTCTTTGGTCTAACATACACTTTGATATAAGATGTGGTTGGAGGAGGCGGCAACCAGGAAGATTTATTATACTACTAGAAGTTGCATGTGAAAAATAGTTATGTTGGAGGATAGTGAAGACAATCAGTTATCTTCAAACTCAAGTATATGTTGAAAGATTTATCTTGGGGGACTTTTGTGACATCGATTTAAGTTTGGGCTATGGCCGATTTTGAGTCGAGTTTGAACGATTTGGGCATGACTCAAAATTGAAATTTTTGAATCAAACTCAGCTCGAAATCAAAATTATTTCGAGCGAAAGTAGCTCGACTCAAAATAACTCGATTCTGAGCCAACTCAAAATGAAATCGAGTCGACTCGAAATTGAGCTTTTTTCTCTTTATTTCGACTTGACTCGAAATTAAATTTAGTTGGGTTGAATGTGAATTGAGTTGGCTCATAATTAAAGTCTTCTACAACTTTAATCGTTTAGTTTAGGTTTAAAATTTAGTGTTTTTATTTTATTTTAAATAATAATATGCTAATAAGTACGTAATGTTTAAATCAATTCAAGTTGATTCAAAACATATTTTGAGTGAGTCATCACAATGAAGATTTCGCTACACAAATTAGATCTGGAGCAGATCTGATTAAAGATTCGAAGAACCATCTTGAATAACATTTGTGTCATTCATTTTGTTCGTCACTGTCGGTAACTTGTAAATTTTTGTTTACTATATAATAATATATCAGTAACTTTTGCAGCCTCTTGCAAAAAAGCAAGGTACGATTTGCCTACATTTTACCCATGTGGTAGGACCCTTTCCCAAACCCTTGCTCCGCGGGGATGCCTTGTGCACCAGATTGTTCTTGTACAATATTGTGTGGCGCGAAGTTGGTGAAGATCTTATGTGGATCGAGAAAAGAATGCATTATATTTGTCTGTGTTGCCACATATCTTTAGTAACGACTTTCCAATTTACACTCTAATCGTCCCGTAATTTTCACCTGATTGAGTTTTCATATTAAAAAGGTGATTGTTAACCGCAACCCGTCATTGGCTAGTCGCACCCCAAAATCTCCTAACTTTTTGCGCCTTTTCGAAATACGTCTTGTACATGCAATTTCAGGAAAAGTGTTCAACACGAAAGTTGTAGATCTCGTCGAGATCTACAACTTTCGTGTTGAACACTTTTCCTGAAATTGCATGTACAAGACGTATTTCTGAAAAGCGCAAAACTTGTACATATTTCCAAAGTACGCATTGTACAAGCAATTTTAGGAAAAGTGATCAACACGAAAGTTGTAGATCCCGACGAGATCTACAACTTTCGTGTTGAGCACTTTTCCTAAAATTGCATGTACAAGGCGTATTTCGAAAAGACATGAAAAGTTATGAGATTTTGGGAGCATCGCATACCACGAAGCGGTCGCAAAGTGTTCTTGTCAAATTAATTTGCAGCTGCTCTAATCGGATTTGTACTCTCAAACAGTTATTAGCATTTGAATCAAAACATTCTAACCTAAAACCAACGGATTTTCAAATGCAACAAAGATCTATATTAAGTGCATAAAACTAATTTTTTTAAGTGAAACATCAACATGCAAATTTTTTTTAGTTTGCTCTGATAATGGAATTATACCTAAGCCTCTAGCTTAAAATCACTTAGGCCCCGTTTGGTTTAGCACGATGGTGACGGTCCAGAACAAATTCAAGGGTTCAATTATCATCTGTTAACCATCATATAAGGTACTGCATCCACTTTTATGTTGAAACTAATGATGTTTCATTAATGAAAGCTCCTATTTACTCCATAATAAGGACAATTAAGAGTAGAAAAATTTTTCAAACTGTTTAAAAAAAACGAGTGTTATTAGCACTACACTTTTGGATATTCGGACAATATTTACTTATAATTTTCCGCGTCTTTTAAAAATACTTCTTGTACATGCATTTTTAGGAAAATTGTTCAACATGACGAGATCTACAACTTTCATGTTGAACACTTTTCCTAAAAATGCATCTATAAGGCGTATTTCTAAAAGGTGCGAAATCTAAGCATATTTCTTAATGTACGTCTTGTAAATGCATTTTTAGGAAAAATGTTCAACACGAAAATTGTAGATCAACACTTTTTCTAAAAATGCATCTATAAAGCGTATATCCAAATATGTAATGCTAATATCCAAATGTGTAATGCTAATAACAATGGCAAAAAAAACAGAGAGCACAGAAACCTTACCATTCTACGATCAATCATGGAGCAGCCGTCTGCACATAGTAAAGTTGGAAATGTATCGAAGCCCTCGGACAAACACAATGACAATACAAGCCTCATCCCCTTCTGACATTCCGGCGATTCCGCCAAAGAAATATCTCCGGTGGACTTGGTGTAGGCTCGAAGAAGTATAATCCACCAGAAACCAGAATCAATCGGAGCAACTCTCCCGATGGCGCTCTCGCCGAAATCTGCCGCTAAGGAATCCGTCTTCCGAATCGGATCATGAAGCACCTTGAAGCTGGCGGGCATGGCCCCTTCACCAAGCTTGAAGCGGTCGATCCTCTTCTCCCAGCTCTGAAGTTGCACAGTTTTCAATAAGAAGTTCTTAACAATGTCGGGTTCCCCGTTCATAAGAAAAGCCAGCGCGCTCGGAACAAAATCGCGCACAAACACCTGTCCATCGGTGTATAAAATCAATCAAGGAAGTTAAAATCAATCAGATCTATGCAAATGCCGGTTGCATTTCAAAGAAGAACGGATTAGAGTTCACGAAGAACTGTAGCCCGTCGGAATACATGAATCGATCCTCACCGGAGGGAGTTTTTTTTGGAATGTCTCCATGTATTAATGGAATGTCTCGCGATTCACATCTAAAATCATACCTGATCATAGTTTAGGACCTGTTCGGATTGATGATCAGCAGCAGCGATTGTTCCGACGGGAAGACCCCGGAAGAAGACCAAAGATCGCCGGAGAGAATCCCAGGCGTCGACAACCATGGGATGGGGATCGGAGGCGCGAGGAGTGGTCGAAGCTGGGGTGTCCCAACCAGATCGCGCCCCAGTCGTCGCCATGGGAGAGTACATGCTATCATAGCTCTCGACGTTCCTGACATTCCCCCCTAGAGAGAGCTCGCTCAAAGATCGCTCGTCCAGCGAGCTCTTCCGATCGATGTTCAGCCTCCGCTTCTCGAGAAGCCGCGGGAGGTTTAACTCATCGGCTTCTACGGACGAATGCGGCTCCGCTTTCGCATTGCCGGAGTCTCGGACGGCGTCCATCTCTCTTCCGATGCGCCGATCTGCATAAATCCAATAAATCGATCAAGAAAACTATGTATTGTAGATCTTCCTTGGCCGGCTCCGAATCGATCTGGATGCCGGCCGGAGACCAAAAGAGAGATGATAGGAGAGAAGTCAAACCCTAGAGGATTTCCAAGAAGGGGGAAGGGCACACGAGCTCTGCAACCTTTCTTGGAGAAAGTGATCGGCGGGAGGAAATGTCTCCTTCGGAGCGGAGAAAACGAACAGGCGAAGCTGGGAAGATAATTTATAGGTTGAGGGTAGGAGCAGAAGTAGATGAGGACAAAATCAAGGGTGATGTTAAATGCACATATTAATGACTAGTAGCACACCAAAAAAATACCTAATAAAATACAAAACCTTTGCATGAGAGAGAGCAGGAATTTGGCTAACAATATAATTTGACTCATTACTCAAAATCAATGTACCTTTTCACATTGCCCAAATTCATTGAGATTTTCTTTTCAAACACTAACAAACTTTTTAAACAAACAATAACAACTTTAGCTCACACTTAATGTGTGCTGAATAGGAAAGATAATTGCAAGAAATTATGATTCTTGCAATTAGGCTCGCAATTTTAGCTCACACTTAGGCTTCGTTTGGGGAGACTTATTTTCACCGGTCAAGTGGTTACGATCGCATGAATCAGATCATAGTTAAGATCCGATTAATGTGGTCTTAACCGCTTGACTGGTGAAAATAAGTTCCACTCCGTTTGGCACTGTGGTGGCGGTCGTAAAAGCATGAGTTAAACCGTCATTCGTTAAGGATCACCTAACAAACATCATCAATTTGAACATAAAAGTGGATGAAGTTTTTTAGATAGGAATTAAGGAATGATAATTTAATCTTCATGTTCATGACCAAACGGAGCCTTAATGTGTGTTTCATAGGAAAAATAATTGCAAGAAATTATCATTGTGATTTGATATTTTGGAGCCATGCCTAATTTAAATAGACTATATGAAATTCTACTTAGGCTATGTGCTATAAAATAATAAAATAGTTATTAATTATCAAAAGTAAAAAATGTTCTAAATTATCCGATACAGCTAATTGCGCTCATTTGGAGAACAAGGTTAAGTTGGAGTGCAAGACTTACTTATTAAGCTAGTTCTCGAGTTTCAAGCTCGTGAGCTGATGAACAATAATTTATGAGTTTGAGCTTAACTCCTAAACAAAGTTGAGCGTCACAGTTTAGAGTCCAGTTTTTTCGAACCGGCTCAACTAAATTTGCTATTGTGTGTGGAGGGTTCTCTGATGTTCCCCCTCGCTTCTCCCTCCTTTAATAAGGTCATGTATGAGAAAAAAAAAATTTTATACAGGTAAATACTGCACTGTTCACGTGCGGGTGAAAATCCTAACAAATTATTCGTGCACAATTTTTTATGCATAAAGCACTTGTTTTGAGATGTGTGCGGGCATTCACGCGAGTCGTTGGATGCCCGTAATTTACCGTAAAATACATGGATACACTTTACTCTCCCAGATCCTTATTTTTAGGTGATTGTTAACCGCAACCGTTATTGGCTAGTCGCACCCCGAAATCTTCAAATTTTTCGTGTTTTTTCGAAATACGGCTTGTACATACAATTTCAGGAAAAGTGTTCAACACGAAAGTTATAGATCTCGTCGATATCTACAACTTTCGTGGTGAACACTTTTCCTGAAAATACATGTACAGGGAGTATTTCGAAAAGGCACGAAAAATTTGAAAATTTTGAAGTGCGACTAGCCAATTACAGGTTGCGGTTAACAATCGCCTATTTTTAATATGTATTTCAAAAGTTGAAAGAGAAATTTACGTTAAACATACAGAAAAATTGCTTCATGTATGATGGCTCTACATACAATTTCTCCTTCAACAAGTCCCATTCGATATTGTAATCTCGTACCAAATTTCTCCTTAAGCTGTCACATGTTGTTAGTCAATGTGAAAAATGAAAATATACGGTGTATAATTGTAATATATTATTATTGTTATTAATTTAAACTTTATTTTTTATTTAATTTAAATTATTTAAGTATATATTATATTGTCCTATAATTTTAATATATTTTATTTTTATCTAATGTGGGTCACACAGTTTTTCTCCGGTCTAGAGGATCGGACCACTTTATCTCGAGAGTGAGCCGAGCATGCAAACATTTAAATGGAAACTAAGCAGCAATGACCGGGGCGTTTTAGTATGGAAATCTGAAAAAGTTGAAAAACTGCATGACCGGATTTGTGTCGGACCAAAATTCTCTAAATTTTTTGTGGTTACAAGAGTTTGAGATCCTCGGAGGATGACATACCACCTTTTTTTACAAGTCATAGAGGCAAAGAAATGAGAAAAATGACCAAGTCCACGGAGCTGGATGCCTGGAACGTCCACAAGAGCGTTCTCATATGTCTTCTCCTGTGCTTGTTGAAGTGTACATGAGAGCATTGAGAGCGAACAGACTTGAGAGAGAACAGAGGGAATTCAGAGCGAAGAAACGATCTAAGTCTTACGTCCACGATTGAAAACCTCAGAGTTCTCTCTTGTCTCTCTGGTTGCTGTTTTGTCTTCAAATGAAGGCCTAGGGGCTGGTTTATAACTTTATTGATGAGATGTATTGGTAATTGCACCCGGCTGGATCTTGAGTTGACGAATGATGTTGCTCTGTTCCAGTCACCTGGATCACCACTTTTTTGGAAAATGATAAAATGCCTCCGGACGGTTCGGGCAGCCTGGACAAGTTGCCTGACAACGGGGGTGGCCGAAAACGGCAGAGGCGACCGGCGTAGCGCACCGTTCGCGCATGCGTGCGTGTTGTCCGATCATGCTTGTTGGCCGGTTGCGTGCTGGTCGTGTGTGGCACGCCGGCATTGGCCTGGCCCGTGCGGGTTGTGCACATGCGTGCGCTGGCTGAGCACGGTGCCTGTGAGTGGGGGTGCGTGCGTGCGTGCTTGGTGCAGCCCGCACCCGCGTTGCTTTGTGTAAGTCTTCCGCTTGGGCGCGTGTGAGCGTCGTTTCGTCCCTCTTTTTGGGGGTGATTTGAAACCCTTCAAGCAGGCAGGGCTCACACGCACGGTTCACCTGATCGGATCAGCTTGCTTCAGCATTTTGATCGAATTCTTATCGGTTTGTCTCAATAATTTTTAGGAAAAACATATCACTATCCATTTTATTCAACTTCTTCTTCGATGTATCTATATGCTATATAGTATATCTAAATGATAGCTATAATTTGGTTATTTTAATGGTGTCAAATATCTATTTAATGAGGAGAATTTTTAAAAATCTAAGATACATTTTGTTAGAAAACAAAATAACATTTAATTTCTTTTTTATATTTATCTCTCGCGTAAGAAAAATGATATGGTGACGACAACACCATCTGCGCTCTTGGCGTGACCGGCTTCTTGGAGAGCACGCTTAAGCACTCCCCGCCTGGATCAATTAATCTTCGGCTCTATTTGTTTGGGCGTTTCACAACTTTGTTTTGGGTAAACGTCGCCGGAAGGAGTGTAAATAAATGAAGCTCCGGCGGCGTTTGCTCCGTTTCCACCCGCCCGCTTTGAGAAACGCCCCCAAAAGCTCCGTTTGGAGCAGCTACTTGCTGGATAGCTTTTTCACTCCTGTTTGTGTGGGCCCGTTTTTTTATGTTTTTCAAAAAACACATTATTTTTTGCTCATTTCAATGATTTAATTTAGAAATATGTTCTTTTCAGATCTGATACGCAGCATCCAAAATTATTATTTTATTTTCATCGTCAGCCGCTCTTACTGGCTTAAAGAGGTCCTTAATGCTCAATTTCTTAAGGGCGCTAGATCGAAGTCCAGAGTCAAGAACAACAAATGTCACTTCTGCAAGGAGGAGGGGCATTGGAAGGTGAATTGCCCTGAGAGGAATCTCAAGGGCAAAACACCTGAGCCTCAGCAGGCCGCTATAGCAGCCGGGTACGATAGCGATGCAGATGTCTTGCACGTGTCACAGAGTCATGAGATCACGGACGAGTGGATCATGGACACTGGGTGTTCATACCACATGTGCCCACGTAGAGAGCGATTTACCACTTTCAGGGAGTGCGATGGCGGTCGAGTCCTGATGGAAAACAACTCTGAGTGCAGGACTATGGGGATCAGGACTATCCGGATCAGAATGTTTGATGGAGCGATTCGGACACTCGCCGATGTGAGGTATGTGCCTGACCTAAGGAAGAGCTTGATCTCCTTAGGTACTTTAAAGGCAGTCAGATATTCCTATACCGGCGAGGGAGGATTTATCAGGGTGAAGAGAGTCGCACTGGTCTTCATGAACGGAGAGCGTACAGATACGCTTTATAGGTTGATAGACACCACGATTGTACAACCTCGGGCTCGCAAGAAGCCCTCAAGGAGCAAATAAGTCGAGGCAGACAAATGAGACCAGGGGGCCCACTCGCAAGAGGCGAGATGATTGTCTCTTCAGTGAGCAAGGTGCCCCATTTGGAGGCGAGAAGACCTCCAGAGGCGAGAGGGCCTCCAGCGGCGAGAAGACCTCATAGTGAAGGGCGCCGGCGAGACGGGCAGTGGGGTCCATCTCGCCGACAGGTGCTTCTCTACTCGTCAGGGCGAGAAGAGACCATTTTCATGTTTCCATGACGACAAGGGTTTTTACTCTTCTACCCCGGGTATTTTTACCCTCTTACCCTTAGTGGTCTGCATATAGCTCCTCAGAACAGCGGAGTTTGACTGTTGGCAGACCCAGCCAGGGGTACCCCGGTAATTTCAGACCAGTACAGTTTTGTTATTGGCAGTTCAGATTCTGAAATCTATAAATAAGCCCATAGGGGTTCTTCAGAGGGAAATTTTTCTGACTCCCGGAGAATGACTGGCATTGTCTACTGTGCCTTCTGAGGAACTCCAAGCCCAGCTTTTGGCTTTGGAGGGGAAGCTCTCAGTGACCTTCCGGGTAAGCGGTGAGACCTCCCTGCTGCGGCTTTGGTCCAGTTTTCTAGTCCTTCACGACCAGTCGGAGGTCGGAGCTTGGGCCAAGTAGGTGTCGGCTACGCCCCTGTTTTGCGAACATTTGTCGGAGTCAAATTTTGGCTTCAACAGTTCTGGTGCGGTGAGCGCGGAAGGTAGCCGGCGCAAGAAAAGTTTGAGGTTTGGTCTTATGACAGGAGGTGAAGGTGAAGGATCTGGTTCCGGAGGTTCCCCCTCCCAGGTAGAAGAGGCGACAAGGAAGATGCTGGAGGACTTCAGGCGAGAGGTCATGCAGACCATAAGCTTGGCCTTCTCGGCAAGGAGCGAGTGGGCGACGCCTCCGGTCCCGATCGAGGTGGTCCCGCTCTTAGGCGAGAACGCCCCTGGTCAGCGCCCGGGGAAGGAGGTCCCGGCGGAAGCTGGAGAGAGGGACGTGGCGGCGCAAGAACTCTTCCCAGGCCAGCGTCCCGGGAAGGAGATCTCGGCAGAAGACGGCGAGAAGGAGGCAGCTGTGCGAGAGATCTTCCCTAGGCACAGTCTCGCGGATCAGGCCAGCCAGCCGAGGCCGCGAGACGTGCCCTCTCGGCAAGCAGCCGACGAGAGCCCGTTCAGTGAACTCGTCATCTCGGCTCCGGTGCCGGCGGGGTTCCGGGAGCCCGACATGTCCTACTACTCGGGGAAGGATGATCCTGCACAGCATGTGCAGTGGTTTGAAGATGTGGTTTCGATAAGGCAGATGACAGATGCGTTTAAGTGTCGGATGTTTGCCATCACCTTGAAGGAGAAGGCGTGAGACTGGTTCCACCAGTTACCGGCAAGGTCAATCTATTATTTTGAGGATCTGCGGAGGGGTTTCTTGTTGAGGTTTTCAACATCGAAGAAGCGTAAGAAGGAGGCAGAGTGCTTGTTCTCGGTAAGGCAGAGGCAGGATGAAACATTGGGACACTACGTGGATCGGTTTCAGGAGGAGATCCTCCTGGTCCAGGAGGTCCCCGGATATACGCTGATGCTTGCTTTCACCATGGGACTGAGGCCAAGATTCTTTAGTATGGAGTTGAAAAGGATGCCCCCTCTCTTTTGAGGAGCTCATGGAGAGGGCGGCGAAGGAGACAGATTTTGAGAGGGCCAATCCGGCATTTGCAAGGAAGTTAGCCAGGTTGGTAGAAGACGATGTAAAGGAACCAGGAGCGGGAAAGCAGAAGGAGCAGAGGGAGCAGAGAGAAGAGAGAAGAAGAGAGGAACCCCGAGGTCAGGGGCAACAAGGACAGCATCATCGGGGGGCCCGAGAGCCGCACAACCGAATAGGTTGGAGGCCTCAGGAGGGCCGCCCCCAGGAGTTAGGAGAAGGCTTCCAGGGAAGGGATAACTTCCGTGAGCCAAGGAGGTTTGATCAACCCGCATGGAGACAGGGGGTGAGGGATCGTTTTCAGCATCAGCAGGAGGCAATGGGGATCGGTCGAGGAAGAGGAGCTCGAGGAGGAGGAAGAAGAGGAAGAGGAGAAGGAAGAAGGGGTGGGGTGGCGTTGCCTTTCTGTGACTTCCATTAGGAGGAAGGTCATGAAACAGTCACCTGCCCAGAGTTCTTGGAGATAAGAGAGGCCAGAGGATTGAGGAGGCAGGATCTGCTAGTAAGGATCGTGGAAGTGCAGCAAGGGGAGACGGAGGATAGGTGCGAGGACCGGGTGGATGTAGGAACCCGGGGAGGAATCGGGGCAATCCACGGAGGGATTGGGATCGAGGCCACCCGAAATGGGAGCCTCCAGACCATGTTCCGAAAGGGGGTAGCCTCGACCTCCCAAACCCCACCCCCGCAAGAAAAAATTACCTTCTCTTCAGAGGACATGCCGGAGTATGAGGACCCGTTCTACGATGCCTTGGTAATCCAGACGGCGGTGGAAAACTTTACGGTCTCCAAGATCCTGTTAGATAATGGGAGCTCTGTAAACGTGATCTTCAAGAGGGCCTTTGATGAGATGCAGGTGGAAGCGAAAAGGATCTTGGCCTCGGATGGACCGTTGTTCGGGTTTTCCGGAGAGAGGAAAGAAGTGGAAGAGGGAGTGGGGCTGCACGTGAGGTTGGGGGGCGTGTCACGGAACTGCAGGTTCGTGATTGTAGATGCCCCGAGCAGTTACAACGCCATCTTTGGACGTCCTCTCATCAGTGCCTTTCGCTGCGTCCCCTCCTCTTTTCATCAATGTCTCAAGTTCAACAACAGAGGGGTGCAGGTCAGGGTTAGGGGGGATCCGAAGGTGGCAAGACAGTGCTACGTCACAGCGGTCAACACCATATCTTGGATGGCAGAAGCAGAGAAGTGGGAGAAAGAGATGGCAGCGCGTGAAGAAGCTGTCGGGGAAGAGGAGGTGAGCCCAGAGGAAACGAGAGAAGGAACTGAAGAGGAAGTCGGGGGAGAGGAGACTGAAAAACAACAAGGAGGAGGTGTGCAGGAGGCCCAGGGGGGTGTAGAGGTCGAGCAGCAGCAGGAGAGCCCGGAGGGGGCAATGGAGATTGAGGAGGAGTAGAGGGGAGGAGATGTGCAGGAGGTCCGGAGGAGCGGGGAGTTGGAGCCACAGGAAGGAAGGCAGGAGGAAGTGGAAGGAGAAAGGGCTGAGGAGGAAGCCCGGAGAGGCGTGGAAATTGAGCTGCAGCAGGGTGAGGCGATGGAAGTTGAGGGAGCAGGAGGGGAGGAAGAGCCGGAGCTGGAGGAAGAAGCAAGGGACGGCTGGGAGCAGTCGCGGCTGGAGGTGGCCGAGGAAGTGGTGGAGATGGAGGTCTACACCAGCCAAGGGCAGGTACAAAGGGTGCGGATCAGCGGGGGCTTGAGCCCCGAGGACCAAGAGCGGGTGCGGGCCTGTATTCAAAGCAACATCGACGTCTTCTCTTGGAGCGCGACAGACATGTCGGGCATCGATGCGGGCGTGGCCTGCCACCGCCTGAATCTGGACCCCCGGACGCGCCCCATACGCCAGAAGATGAGGACCATCGCAACAAAGCTGGAGGAGCCAATATGCGAGGAGGTCAAGAAGGTCCTAAAGGCGGGCTTCATCTCAGAGATCCAGTATCCAGGCTGGATCTCCAATGTGGTAATGGTGAAGAAGGGAGGTGGAAAATGGAGAATGTGTATTGACTTTTCTTTATTAAATAAATCATGCCCTAAGGATTGCTACCCCCTGCCTCGAATCGACGCGTTGGTTGATTCAACCGTCAGCTTTTCTATTATGAGTTTTCTGGATACTTTTTCAGGTTACCATCAGATCCGGATGCACCCTCCTGACGTCAAGGACGTCTCCTTCATCATAAGGGAAGGGTGCTTTAGCTATAACATGATGCCATTTGGGTTAAAAAACGCAGGGGCTACCTACCAACGGATGATGGATCGAGTTTTCCAGGGCCAGAGGGGCCGGAACCTAGAGGTCTACATTGATGATCTCATGGTGAAGAGCAAGGGAGTGAACTCGCATCTCAAGGATCTGAAGGAGACGTTCGCCACCTTAAGGAAGTTCAAAATGAGGTTGAACCCCTTAAAATGTGTTTTCGGGGCAAGTCGTGGGAAGTTCCTTGGGCACCTTTTGACCCCGGCGGGGGTAGAACCTAATCCAGATAAAGTAAAAGCCATTCTAGAGCTAGAATCACCGCAAAACGCTAAGAAGGTGCAGCGCTTGACAGGAAAGCTGGCCGGCCTTAGCAGATTTCTCTCCAGGTCAGGGGAGAAGTGCTCACCTTTCTTTAAAGTGCTACGAGGGAATCAGAGGTTTGAGTGGACCGCGGAATGTGAAGAAGCTTTTCAAAAGCTGAAGGAGCAACTCTCCCTGGCTCCTCTGCTTCAACGCCCAAAGGAGGGGGAGGATCTAACCTTGTACCTAGGAGTAGGAGCAGAGGAGGTGAGCTCCGTCCTAATCAGAGAAGAGGGGAAAAAACAGCTGCCCATTTATTATGTTAGCAGGATCCTAAAGAAGGCGGAGCTTCGTTACCCTATCCTAGAAAAGCTGGCATACGCCTTGATTGTTTCGTCCAGGAAGCTCCGGCCATATTTCCAGGCACATTCGATCAGAGTGGTGACGGACCATCCTCTTCGTAAGATTTTCGAAGGAGTGGAGCACTCGGGTAGGCTGGCCAAGTGGTCTATCTAGTTGAGTGAGTTCAACATTTTATTCGTACCAAGGCTCTCCATTAAGGCACAGGTAGTGGCCGACTTCTTGGCAGACTACGTCGCAGAAGTCGGGGCCGGGGAGTCGCGGCCATAGGAAGCATGGAAGATGACGGTTGACGGGGCCTCGGGAAAGCACTCCCTCGGAGCGGGGGTGGTACTGACAAGTCCTCAATGAGTGACCATAGAACAAGCGGTCGCTTTGCATTTCCCCACAACCAACAACCAAGCAGAATACGAGACAGTGATAGCCGGCCTTCGCTTGACAAAGGAGCTCGAGATTAAGGACGTTGAGGTTTTCACAGATTCATTGGTGGTGGCATATCAGATACGAGGAGAGTTCGAGGCTCGGGAGCCCATCCTTGTGAAATATTTGTCCAAGATGAGGGCAATCATCGGGGGGTTCCGAACGTTCTCCATCCAGCATGTCCCCAGAGAAGAGAGTGTTGCTGCCGATCGATTGGCTAAGTTCGGACCTCGGGGAGGGGGTACCCTGACTGATTTATTCCATCCAGCGATCGAAGAGGGGGAGCTAATGGAGGTGGATCGGCGACCCTCGTGGGTGGATCCCTTCATTACATTCTTCTTGATAGGAACCCACCGTGAGGGGATCAAGGAGGCAAGAAACTTCCGGCATAAAGCAGCTCATTATCTCATGCATGAAGGAGGATTGCACCGAAGGATGCTTTCGGGTCTCCTAGCTCGATGCGTGACGGAGGAGGAGACCAGACACGTTTTGGAGGAGGTGCACTCCGGGGAATGTGGTAGTCATTCCGGAGGGAGGACGTTGGAAGCAAGGGTGGTCAAACATGGGTACTTCTGGCCCACCCTGAGGAAGGACGCGACAGAGTTTGCAAGGAAGTGCAGAAAATGCCAGCTCTATGCCCCCCTCCAGCTCTTGCCGGCTCAAAGGCTCCGAAGTATCACAGCACCATGGCCTTTCGCCATTTGGGGGATGGATTTAGTTGGGCTTTTCCCTCCAGCTAGTGGACAAATAAGATTCCTCTTGGTTATGATAGATTACTTCTCCAAGTGGCTGGAGGTTAAGGCGCTAGCAAAGGTAACATCCCAGATCATCAGGAACTTTGTCTTGGGGGAGATCATCTGCAGGCACGGGTTGCCTCAGTCCATCTTCACGGATAACGGCCCTCAGTTTGCTAGTGAAGAGTTCATCAGCTTTTACACTCAGCTGGGCATCGATCTCAGGTTTGCCTCCGTCCACCACCCCAGGAGCAACGGTCAGGTAGAGGCGGCAAACAAGATTATCGTAAACCTGCTAAAAAAGAAGGTGGAGAATTTGAGAGGGAATTAGGTAGAGCAGCTCCCCTCGGTCCTGTGGGCTTTGAGAACAACCACGAACATGGCCACTGGCGAGACTCCCTTCAAGCTTTCCCATGGATGTGAGGCAGTCCTACCCGTGGAGTTCGAGGTCCGATCCCCACGAGTTGCGGTTGCAGGTGATGGGGACGAGGCGTGGAGGACGAAAAATGAAGAAGGCCTGCGCCTCTCGCTAGACCTGGCAGAGGAACTGCGAGACGTAGCAGCCATCAGACAAGAAGAGATCAAGCGTCGAATGACAAAGCACTTCGACAAGCATATCAGGATAAAGCAATTCGCGGAGGGAGATCCGGTGCTAAAAAAGGTTGATGCGTCAGTGAGGTCCTCCCCGGTGGGAAAGCTCAATCCAAATTGGGAGGGACCTTATATTGTAGAGAGAGTGTTAAAAGCAGGAGGCTACTACCTCCAGGATGTGGAGGGTAGGACCTTGAGCCACTCCTGGAGTGGGGATAACTTAAAACGCTTCTACCCATGAAAAGGGAGAGCGGTAGATATGTACTCAAAGCATGGTCAATATAATATACTTCTCGAATTATTTCTTATTTATTATTTATTGTGAAGTCCTAATGACAGGAAGAGGGAACGTCATCTGCACCCCGAGCTCGGCTCGGCCCCAGGTAGACCCGCTGCGCAGGCTCTCATCTAGCTGGCAGGTCCGAAGGCTCGCCTGTGGGGGATAGGTTTGGATTGAGGTATCTTCATCGGCACCCCGAGCTCGGCTCAGCCCCAGGTAAACCCGCTGCGCAGACTCTCATCTAGCTGGCAAGTCCGAAGGCTCGCCTGTGGGGGATAGATTTGGATTGAGGTATCTTCATCGGCATCCCGAGCTCGGCTCGGCCCCAGGTAGACCTGCTGCGCAGGCTCTCATCTAGCTGGCAGGTCCGAAGGCTCGCCTGTGGGGGATAGGTTTGGATTGAGGTATCTTCATCGGCACCCCGAGCTCGGCTCGGCCCCAGGTAGACCCGCTGCGCAGGCTCTCATCTAGCTGGCAGGTCCGAAGGCTCGCCTGTGGGGGATAGGTTTGGATTGAGGTATCTTCATCGGCACCCCGAGCTCGGCTCGGCCCTAGGTAGACCCGCTGCGCAGGCTCTCATCTAGCTGGCAGGTCTGAAGGCTCGCCTGTGGGGGATAGGTTTGGATTGAGGTATCTTCATCGGCACCTCGAGCTCGGCTCGGCCCCAGGTAGACCCGCTGTGCAGGCTCTCATCTAGCTGGCAGGTCCGAAGGCTCGCCTGTGGGGGATAAGTTTGGATTGAGGTATCTTCATCGGCACCCCGAGCTCGGCTCGGCCCCAGGTAGACCCGCTGCGCAGGCTCTCATCTAGCTGGCAGGTCCGAAGGCTCGCCTGTGGGGGATAGGTTTGGATTGAGGTATCTTCATCAGCACCCCGAGCTCGGCTCGGCCCCAGGTAGACCCGCTGTGCAGGCTCTCATCTAGTTGTCAGGTCCGAAGGCCCGCCTATGGGGGATAGGTTTGGATTGAGGTATCTTCATCGGCACCCCGAGCTCGGCTCGGCCCCAGGTAGACCCGCTGCGCATGCTCTCATCTAGCTGGAAGGTCCGAAGGCTCGCCTGTGGGGGATAGGTTTGGATTGAGGTATCTTCATCGGCACCCCGAGCTCGGCTCGGCCCCAGGTAGACCCGCTGCGCAGGCTCTCATCTAGCTGGCAGGTCCGAAGGCTCGCCTGTGGGGGATAGGTTTGGATTGAGGTATCTTCATCGGCACCCCGAGCTCAGCTCGGCCCCAGGTAGACCCACTGCGCAGGCTCTCATCTAGCTGGCAGGTCCGAAGGCTCGCCTGTGGGGGATAGGTTTGGATTGAGGTATCTTCATCGGCACCCCGAGCTCGGCTCGGCCCCAGGTAGACCCGCTGCGCAGGCTCTCATCTAGCTGACAGGTCCGAAGGCTCTCCTGTGGGGGATAGGTTTGGATTGAGGTATCTTCATCGGCACCCCGAGCTCGGCCCGGCCCCAGGTAGACCCGCTGCGCAGGCTCTCATCTAGCTGGCAGGTCCGAAGTCTTGCCTGTAGGGGATAAGTTTGGATTGAGGTATCTTCATCGGCACCCCGAGCTCGGCTCGGCCCCAGGTAGACCCGCTGCGCAGGCTCTCATCTAGCTAGCAGGTCTGAAGGCTCGCCTATGGGGGATAGGTTTGGATTGAGGTATCTTCATTGGCACCCCGAGCTCGGCTCGGCCCCAGGTAGACCCGCTGCGCAGGCTCTCATCTAGCGGGCAGGTCTGAAGGCTCGCCTGTGGGGGATAGGTTTGGATTGAGGTATCTTCATCGGCACCCCGAGCTCGGCTCGGCCCCAGGTAGACCCGCTGCGCAGGCTCTCATCTAGCTGGCAGGTCCGAAGGCTCGCCTGTGGGGGATAGGTTTGGATTGAGGTATCTTCATCGGCATCAAGCTGACAGGGCAGTAAATTCACTTTGGCAGAATAGTGTGGAAAGTCTCCTTAAGCGACATTACACCTTATTATCTCAGCTTAGTCCTAGGGAACAAAAAATAAACTAAGGCAAAAGGGTGTGGAGTAAGGCAAGTGGCGGCACTCGCAGCAGACGGTTTTGAGGATCGTATTGCCATTCGCGAGAGGACACTCGCGAGACAAGGTATTGCGTCGTCTCGCGGCCGTAAGCGCATTGAGGAGTCGTCTCGCGTAGAACAGAAAAAAGGCAGAATACAGAAAGGCCTACACGGCGAGACGAAGGGGTAGCACCGTCCCGCAGGCCGGAACAGGCCAAGGATTAACTTCACAAAATAAAGAACAAAAATAGAGACAAGACAAAAATGAGCATTCGCTCGTTATTTGAGAGGTACCACAAAAAATATATAGGGTTTAAAGTTTTACAACAATGAAAGGTGGAGAGAGTGATTCTAAATCTTGGAAGCAGCACGTCAGTCCTCCTCGCCAGATGAAGAATCATCGCTCTCCTCGCTATAAAGTTCAGGGACCAAGTCGCGAGCAGTCACAGTTTCGGAACCGTCTTTTACAACCCCCAAATCCTTCATCATTTGCAGCACCAGCTCTGCCGCCCGAATGCTAGCGTCTCGGCACTTCTCCTCGACTTCCTCATGAGAGTAATGTGGCGGAGGCGTTCGGAAGGGCTCGCGGCGAGACGACGACGCGACGTCAGCCTGAAGACGCGCATTCTCAGCTGCCAATACCCGGACCTCCTCCTCCAAAGCCGCCACGCGCGAGCGCAATTGTCCCGCCGTCTCGGCATCCTGCGAGACGACCCAACAGTTAGCCAAGAATGATTGAAAAAGAAAAAGACCAAAGGAAAAAGTTTTAAGGATTACCACGCCGCCTTGGGCCTTCGCGAGGAGGGACTCGGCATCAGATAGCCTTTTTGCTAGCCCGGTGGACTTCTCCCGCTCCGCCTCTAGGTTCTCCTCGCTTGCTTTCCATTTTGAGTTGATATAAATAAGGCGGCGAGAGGAGCGGTGCGAGAACTCCAAGGCCCGCATTTGATGGTGGGAAGTCTTTAGCACGAGATCCTTGGTAGACTCGCTTTCAGGCAAGACTGCGTCAAGGCCGCCATAGAGGCCGTACCCCACGGCGAAGGCATGGCTGGTAGGGACCTCTTGCTCCTTCCAAGAAGGAAGGAGAGTGCAGATGGACACGCGGTTGGCGTCCCGCCCCCACAACAGAACTGGGTTGCCGACGACATCATGAACCACGGGACCCAGGTTATAATTCATATGGGAGGAGGGGCGGGACGGCTAGAGGAATCGCCTTCGCAAGAGGAAGTGGCAGCCGCCTGATCAGGAACAGCAGCTTGCGGGTTGGACGCCGTAGCAGGCAGGTTGGAGGCAGCGACCGGTTGATCAGGGAGTACCATCCCGCGAGTAGGCGAGACGGCCTGGTGGTTAGGCGAAAGGGTCGGTGGAGATTCCCCTACAGAAATAGGGCTCCCTTGGGGAGCTTTCTTCTTTTCCTTAGAGATGACTACGACCTTTTTCATCTTTTTCTTGGGAGGGCTGGAGTGGGAGGGGACCGTGTCGCCTGTGGTCCTTTTTGGCGGCGATGGGCGCCAAGGACTCTCTCGCCGCCTCTGCCACTGCGTTGGCGAGATCAAGACCCTTCGCTGGGTGGATGTTGCTCTTGTAAGGAGGGAGGGCTGGAATGATTCGCTCACCTAAAAGCAAGCAAGGGTTATTAAGCGGCGTGACGGAAAATAGCGAGACGCGAGAACAAAAGAACGAGAATACCTTCACCAGGGAGCACAGGGGGAAGCGAGTCGAGACCTCGCCGCAAGAAGTTGACCTCGAAGTTCTTGCCGACTAGGTATTCGCACATCATCTTCTCTGGGCCACTGACTTGTGGGGTGGCGTAGAAGCTCTCTGGCGGAGACACCGGCGCGAGAGGGATGCCGCCGAAATCAGCACGATCTCCCCGGATGAAGACAAATCGAGTGAGCCAGTGGTGGTTCTTATTGGGCGTCTCGCACACTTTAAGCCACTGCCCAGTAAAGTACGAGACGTCATCGGCGTTGGCGTGGTAGATAAAGAGCTTGCGGAAGGCCGTCAAGCTGAATTCGATGCGCTCCCGACGCATATAGCAGGCGAAAGCGATCAACATCGAGATGGCGTTAGGGTTGAACTGCGCCGGGACGACACCAAAATATTTGAAGACCTGTTTTACCTCAGGCCAAAGGGGCAGCCGCAACCCCGCCTCAAAATGCGAGACAGGGAAGGCGAGTTCCCCCGGGTCGTAGGCATTGATGCACTCGCCGACTTTGGGGGGACGCGACTCGACACCATCCACCGGGTACTCGCGGGCAAACCTATGATAATCTTCTTGAGGGAGCCGGCCAAGCGGGAAGTCGTGATCGGTGAACCTCTTCCCACAGCGACTGCGGCCCTCACCTTCCTCAACCTTCTTCTTACCCATCTTCTGCGGCGAGACGATCTTCGGCAAGACGAAGGAAAAGAAGAAATTGGCGAGAGAAGCGAGAGAGAAGAGCGAGAGGGATCGGCGAGACGAAAGAATCAGAGAGGCAAGAGCTTGGGTAGCGGCAGGAGTGAAAAGTGTGGTATCTATCTAATCCCGGGCCAGACATATTTATAACCGATACAGAGCAATGATTGATGGGCGGGAAAAATATAAGGGGAGACGAAGAGTCGGCGTTCGTTTCTCTCTCCTAAATCTCGATCGGCGCGACCCATCACAATCAAAAAAGAATATATGTATAATATAATCAAAAAATAAATTAGAAAGGGAATAAAAAACCAGCAGTAAAGATATGTATTCAGAGATCGTCCCGCATACAGCGGGCACCGAGTTTCCTAATATTTTTGGCAAGACGGCGCTACAAGACCGCTATTATTACAACATTCAAACACAGAAGAAAAGAGAAGCGGCGAGACGGACGTCCTTCAATACGGGCGCCATTCCCAACGGCCACCGCGAGCTCCCGCACAGGGAGGTCTACTCCGCGAGTGGAAAGCGCGAAGGGATTCGAGACCACGGCGCGCGAGATGGAGCTGCATATCAGTCTCATTAATGATGGCTTCAGGGTTGGTGCCATCGACATCTAGCTCGGCATTAGCTTCGGAGGATAGGCGAGCGCATTCATTTTCCAGCGATTCAATGCGCCTCTCCGCGGCATGCTTATCCTGCGCCAAGGAGTGGATGATGCGCGCGTGCTTCCGAAAAAGCTCAGCTGTCTTGCGCTTCATTTCCGCTGGATTCAAAGGGTCACCCAGATAGTCTTCAATCCCATCTACAGGAGGAGGCGAGACAGAGAGTCGCTTTGGTTGCTCCTCAGCAGGCGAGTTGGCCCGAGAATCTGCGCAAGGGGTGCAGAGGCAGGGTGGAAGAGGCACTCGCATAAGGGTGTGAGAATAGCGAAGAGTATTCAAAAGGGCGAGGGAAGGTCTCTTACCAGGGAGGCGAGAGGTCTCAGCGGCCGTGGAGGGGTCGTCCCTCCTTTCGCTGGGAGTAGTTGGGGGAGTAGAAGAGGGCTGCGAGTCGTACTCCTCGCGGTGGACGGTAGAACCATCTCGCGGGCTCTCCGGGTGATGCGAAACCACAAGAACTCCCTGAAAAAACACTAGTCGACAAAAGAGAGCACACGATTGCAGAGATGACAACGGTAGAAGCAAGTACCCACCTCTTTCTCCTTGGAAGATGCATGAGGAGTGGGGACGGTTTCCAAGGCGGCGCGAGACAGATCTCCTGCGGCAGGCGACGGACCACCAGCCTTCATCTTTTTTAGGCGAGACGGCGGGGGGAGAGGGCGAACTAATGAAGAGGTAAAAGAGGCCATGTTGGCCTTGTGCTGCTCTCGCACCAGTGCGAGACGTTCACGAAAGCTCTGACTATGCGTCATGACGAAGGTTTCAAGCTGGGGAGGAAGGATGTGCAGAGTAGGACGCCCGGTGTGCGGAGCAGGAATCCTATATTTATAGGCCTCGGTGGGGGCCTCATAAAAGATTCCTCATGAATACGTTTTTTAATGCGCCTTAAATAACGAGCCTCGGTTGGACATTCTTTTCGAGCTTAGAATAATCTTGAAAAGAGCGGGGATTGTGTACAACCTCGGGCTCGCAAGAAGCCCTCAAGGAGCAAATAAGTCGAGGCAGACGAATGGGACCAGGGGGCCCACTCGCAAGAGGCGAGATGATTGTCTCTTCAGTGAGCAAGGTGCCCCATTTGGAGGCGAGAAGACCTCCATCGGCGAGAGGGCCTCCAGAGGCGAGAGGGCCTCCAGCGGCAAGAAGACCTCATAGCGAAGGGCGCCGACGAGACGGGCAGTGGGGTCCATCTCGCCGACAGGTGCTTCTCCACTCGCCAGGGCGAGAAGAGACCATTTTCATGTTTCCATGACGACAGGGGTTTTTACTCTTCTACCCCGGGTATTTTTACCCTCTTACCCTAGTGGTCTGCATATAGCTCCTCAGAACAGTGGAGTTTGGCTGTTGGCAGCCCCAGCCAGGGGTACCCCGGTAATTTTAGACCAGTACAGTTTTGTTATTGGCAGTTCAGATTCTGAAATCTATAAATAAGCCCATAGCGGTTCTTCAGAGGGAAATTTTTCTGACTCCCGGAGAATGACTGGCATTGTCTTCTGTGCCTTCTGAGGAACTCCAAGCACAGCTTTTGGCTTTGGAGGGGAAGCTCTTAGTGACCTTCCGGGTAAGCGGTGGGACCTCCCTGCTGCGGCTTTGAGCCAGTTTTCTAGTCCTTCACGACCAGTCGGAGGTCGGAGCTTGGGCCAAGTAGGTGTCGGCTACGCCCCTGTTTTGCGAACATTTGTCGGAGTCAAATTTTGGCTTCAACAACGATAGCTGGTGATGCGGCCATTGCCGCGATGTCTGATGAGGATACCTTTGCGCTGTGGCATGCTAGGCTTGGCTACATGAGTGAAAGAGGTCTCGTAGAGCTGCATAGGAGAGGACTCATGAAGGGAGTCAAAACATGCAGACCTGACTTTTATGAGACTTGCGTTCTAGGAAAGCAGCACAAGAGCAGTAAGGACGTCCTAGAGTATATACACTCGGATGTATGGGGTCAACCCCGGTATCGTCACTAGGAGGCGCGAGTTATTTCGTGACATTCATCGACGATTACTCCAAGAAGGTTTGGATTTACTTCCTCAAACAAAAATCCGAAGTGTTTGAAAAGTTCAAGATCTGGAAGGCCCATGTGGAGAACCAGACGGGGAAGAGGGTGAAGTATCTGAGATCCGACAACGGTGGCGAATACACATCGTCGGAATTTCAGGGGTATTGCGATCAGGAGGGTATCACTAGGCACTTCACCATCCCTGGCATGCCGCAGCAGAACGACGTCGCCGAAAGGATGAATATGACGCTTCTAGAGAGGGCCAGGTGCATGCATCTATACGCAGACCTGCCCAAGCCCTTCTGGGCTGAGGCGGTGAGCACTGTACAGTATCTAGTGAATCTATCCCCATCGATTGCACTAGATTTAAAATGCCTACAGGAAGTATGCTCAGGTACGCTAGTCACGTATTCTAATATCTATATCTTCGAATGTCTTGTATACACCCTGATGCCGGATACAGAGCGGACGAAGCTTGATGCTAAGTCCAGGAAGTGCATTTACTTGGTTCGAAAGACCGACACTAAAGGATTCAAGTTGTAGAATCCCGAGACCAAAAAGACTGAGGTGAGGGGCGATGTGGTGTTTGATGAGGCTTCTATATTGAAGAAGTCTCAGCCCTAAGCGAAGGAGGCGGAGAAGACTCCGAGTCCACCAGTGGAGGTGGAACTTGAGAGTAGTAACAGTGCTGCAGATCGGAGCGTGGAGCATGAAGGTACTAGCAGGACCGATCATCAGGATGAATCATCCGAATCTGATGGATCCAACACTATACAGCCCGCTCAGGAGGAGCCGTATGCGATTGCTAGGGGAAGGGCTAGGCGAGAGGTCAGAGTGCCTCTCAGACTATAGGATTCTGTAGCATACGCTTTCCAGATGATCTCCTCCACAAGAATAAAACTTGGGAGGAAGAGATCGAGTCTCTCCACAAGAATAAAACTTAGGAGCTGGTGTATCTCCCGATAGGAGCTAAGGCGATTAACTTCAAATGGGTATTCTTGAAGAATGAGTCTACTTCCGGGAAGGACCCCTGGTGATACAAGGACAGGTTCGTCGCAAAAGGCTTTGCACAAAAGAAAGGCATATATTTCGATGAAATTTTTTCGCCTGTCGTAAAGCATTGTTGCATTAGGTTATTGCTCGTCTTAGTGGTACTCTACGATATGGAGTTGGAGCAATTGGACGTGAAAACTGCATTTCTTCATGGGATTCTAGATGAGGTGATCTATATATTGCAATCCGAGGGGTTTGTGAAACCCGGCAATGAAAAGAAGGTGTGCAAGCTTAGAGCATATCCCTACGGTTTGAAGCAATCACCGAGGATGTGGAACCGGAGGTTTGATGTCTTCATGGCTTCATTGGGGTTCACCAGGAGTCAGTACGACACTTGTGTGTATTTTAGATTCCTGGCGAATGGGGATATCTTAATTCTGATGTTGCATGTCGATGACATGTGAATCACGTGCAAATCAGCCCAGGAGATCTCCTTATTAAAGGAGAAGCTGTGCTCGGAGTTCGAGATGATAGATCTCGAACATACGCAGAAGATTTTTGGGATGGAGATTCGTCGAGACAGAGAGCGCGGCATACTCTGGTTGTCTCAAACTGGGTATATTAAGAAGGTATTGAAGAAATTCAGTATGAGTGACTCCAAGGTTGTCTCAACCCCCTTGGGACAGCATTTTCGGCTATCGTCCATTCAGTGCCCTACCACTGAGAAGGGACGACAGGAGATGCTGAGTGTACCATATGCGAATGCGGTGGGGTGCCTGATGTATGTGATGTTCTGCACTAGACCAGACATCGCTCAGGCAGTGAGCATCTTGAGCAGATATATGGCAAATCCAGGGCGACAGCATTGGGAAGCTGTCAAATTGATTTTGCGATATCTGAACGGGACACCCAACGTCGGACTACTCTTCAGGAAGAGTGATGTTGCGGGTGTGTTAGAGGGCTATGTAGATTCCTACTACGCTGGTGACCTAGATAGAAGGAGATCCACGACTGGATACATTTTCCTTCTAGGTGGAGGTCTCATAAGTTGGAAGGCTACTTAGCAGGATATAGTCACTCTGTCCACTACAGGGGCGGAGTATATCGCTGCAGTGGAGGCCGCAAAGGAAACCATTTGACTCAAGGGTCTCACCGCAGAGCTGCAGGTTTATCAGGAGGTTGTGAAGCTTCATTGTGATAGTCAGAGTGCTATCTGTCTTGCAAAAGACCCGGTCTACCACGCAAGGACCAAGCACATTGACATTCGTTATCACAAGTTGAGGGAGTTTATCGGAGGAGGGGACATTCAGTTGCTGAAAGTCCGGACAGAGGAAAACATAGCAGATATGTTGACCAAGCCTCTGACCAGAATCAAGTTCAAGCATTGCTTGGACTTGGCTCATGCTGATCGTGCCGGCCCCATGGAGAGGGGGCTTGTAGTCGCCAGTAGGGGTCTGTGTGTTATAGGCGGTATTAGTGTTCATGGAGCATTAAAGTGGAGATTGTTGTTTTGATGGCTCCAAACCGGACCGATCCAGCTGGACCGGTCCGGTTATCTTTTATTTTGTTATATATATATTGTTTGCACAGGAAAACCGAACCTAGTCTGAATTCAATCGGGAGAAAGAGCGGAGGAGCGGCGGCTTCGGGCGAAAGAAAGAGGAGGAGCGGCAACATCCGATGACTTCAATCGAGTGAAAGAACAAAGAGGGCGGCGGCATCAAGAGAAGAGGAGCGCGACATCTGGCAGCAGTTCGGCGACGATCGGCGGGCGGTTCTCCTGGAGGTATCGAGAGAACAGGAGCGACAGCGGGGCGGTTCTCCTCTGTTGACATCGACAAAGGATCGGGATACCGATCAAGGTCTTCTTCTCCGGCGGGCATAGGGCCCGATCTTGGGCCGACGGTTCTTCTTCGGCGAGGATGGGGATGCCCGATTTAGGCTTTCTTCTCCAGCGATCTTTGAGATCCGGAGGCGGCAAGATCAAGCAGGGGCTTCCTTCTTCTCCGGAGACATCAAGGCTGTGGCGGTCTCACGCCAGCAGCGTCCAGGGGCGAGGAAGAGGGCAGCGGCACCGATCGGCCCTTTGGGCGGTTTTTCTCCGGCGACAGCTCCGAAGAACAGCAGTGCATAGGGGAGTTTTCTTCCCTCTTTTTTTGTTGTTCTTTATTTCCTATTCTAGGTTAGTGTCGATCCGCTGAGAATCGTTGAGTGCATGTGTTGTAATCGGATATTTTTTTGATTAGTGGATCCGGTGCGCTCTCCCCGTGGATGTAGGAGCTTAACTTCGAACCACATAAATCTCTTGTGTTTTCTGTGTTTTGGAATCTCGTACTATCTTTGATTGTTTGGTGCGCGCCACTATTTGCTCAAAAAGCTTTCGTTGCTATTGTCCGCGACGAGTTCCGTACTCGCGGGCCGGTGCCAATTGCACAGCAATTTATATTATATTATATATTTATTTATTATTATATAATTTACATTATTATATTATTATATGAATATTTTTAATACGAGCATCTTCGCACGGGCTACGCCCGTGCTAAATGATCTTGGCACCGCACCCGCCACTCACGGCCCCCTGGAGCAAAATCAAATAACCATAGGGCTCCGGGGGCCGCGTGTGGCGGTGTGGCGGCGAGATGATGGATTGCGTGGAAGCGGGCGAAGCCCGCTTCTATACGGCCGAAGACTACCCGATGCATCAAGCACGGGCGAAGCCCGTGCGCAGGCGGGCGAGCCCGCCTGATGCGGCCGAAGGCCGCCCGAGATCATCGAGCACGGGCTTATCCCATGCGAAGATGCCCGTATTATAAATATTAATTTATATCTGCTGCCTACATGCCAGTATCATATTTAAATTTATGTATTTAACTTAAAATTAATAATGCATCAGACTCCATGATGAAAATGTCTATATATGAATATATCTATATTTTTATGTAATATTTTTTTCGTGCCACCTAAAAGTTGGAGAGAAAATAATTTATTTTTCAAAATTTTATTTTGAAATAAAAATATTGAAGAGAAATTACCAAAAGATTCAAAAAGCTGAAAAACTAAAGGTGGGCAGGTATGGGAGGGAGATGCATTAACAAAGATCACAGGTTTCTCGATTCGATCCTTCAAAGGGCAAATAAGTATCTTACTTTTTCAGAATAAAATAAATATTTTAAAATAATATTTAAAAAATTAATTAATTAAAACAGTTATAATTCAAAAGCTATAAGAGGGCGGTCTATTGCACTCTCATTTCCCCACAGCTCGAGGCCTGTTAGCAAGCTTTTGGTTTCTATGGCTGGAGGGAAGAAGGGCCTGCACTTGTATTTTATTATAATTATAATCTTATTATTTCTCCAAGTATAATCCTGACCCTTGAATTTATTGTCATTTGTTTTTTTTTTCTTTTGTAATATTGCAATAATTAAACTGCAAAGTATTCTTATGAATATTATATTTATTTAAAATTTTGATATAAAAAAAATGCTTTTGGCACCTCCTCAGGCAATTGCAGAAGCAAATCTGGAACATGATACAGATGACATTGAAGTGAGAATTTTTTTTTTTTGAAATTTTAATGCTTATATATATACACACGCGTGCACGCAAACAAGTCTCAAGGCACATATTAGCATTCGGAAACGGCCCTTTATGTGGCAGCAACAGTGCTTTGACGTGACGGCGCTGCATGCAGGCTCTTAAGGACAGTCGTGCACTTGGGGGCGGCGAGCGGCGGGATCAAGTGTTTGTTGGATGGTCCAGCATGGATCAAAAAAAGACATGTCAAAATTATTTCCACACTGCATAGATCCACGGTCCACTCGTGCTTACAATAGGCCCCGCCTCTCCTATCTTAGATCCGGGTTTTGAAATGGAAAATGGGTGTGATGATTTGACCTGATATCAGATATAGGTTCACACTGAGGAAGCGTGTTGGATGATCATATTGCGCCGGCATGGGGACAGTGCGCTCTATTCGTATTTATACCCCCTTATATAATACTGCTCCATATAAATATTTTGTTAAAAACATTTTTTATATAAACTTATATAAATGTTTTCCTAAAAAACATTTATTTTTTTGCTTATATTATACTTATAAACTTTACTGCTCATGCACTCTAGAAATCTCATATTTGCTTTATGCATGCATAGATTAAAAAAAATAAGAAAGCCTAAATATAGGTTCATTGGAAGGGCTGCGGCATTCCGATGAGGCGGCCAATGCCACCGGCTATTACCGCCGGTGGAAGAAAGCTGTCTCCCAGATTTCTTTGACTGATCTCATGAAAAATCAGAAGCAAACGTCACCAGTGGTGGAAAGAAAAATGCGGTTATACCCGGGAGCGCCCGGAGCGTGCCTTTGATGGCATTTGCTCCTGCACCGGAAGCCGGCAGGAGAGCCAAGTAGAGCCACAATATCACAATTGAATTTTATCTCTTAGGCAAACAGCTAATTATTATGAGTTTAGGCGTCATTTGTTTCGGCGGTGGCGCATCGATCCGGCGGGTGGAAATGGAGTGTTTGAAACGGAGGGGGGAGGTGGCTGCTCCAAACGGAGCTTTTTGGGGCGTTTCTCAAGGCGGGCGGGTGGAAACGGAGCAAACGCCGCCGGAGGTTCATTTGTTTACCCACCTTCCGACAGCGTTTGCCCAAAACGGAGCACCGAAACGCCGAAACAAATAGAGCCTAAATGACATAACACTCAAATATGAAGTTGCTATGTAATTTTTATATATATTATATCAAGTAGGGTGTTATTTGTTTGGCTGTGCAAATCAGACTAATATCATTGGCTTCGTTTGGCATGGTGGTGGCGGTCGCAAACGCATGAATTAAATCTTCATTCGTTAAGAATGACCCAACAAATATCATTGGTTTGAGCATAATAGTGGATGAAGTTTCTTAGGTGGTCGTTAACAAATGACAATTTAACCCTCGTGTTCATTGTTGATGCACGAAAAGAGAAAAGGAGTCGAGCACCACCAACTATTTAACAGTTCGAGCACCAGGGAATGGAAGGGACAAGGCAACTGCAAGCAGCTGCCTATTGAGCGGGAGAGAGAAAAAGGAACAGCAGAGCCGTGAGCCACGACAACACCAGACTTCGCCCGTCGCGGCCTAAACGTCTCTCTTGCGATGGGATTTTCTTTGATTGTAAATGAGTTTGACTACAAGCTAAGTAAAGGGAAAGTGTGAGCAGAAGAGCAAGTTGGAGTCCGCAAAGCCTGGGATTCGAGTGCGCAGCCTTTAACAGGTATGCTCCAGGGCTCGAGTCAGCGTGCTTTGGGTGCACCACTTCCTCCTATTTATAGGTTAGTGGGCCTGCCCAAACAGGTAGGGCTAAAATAATCGGCTGCCCGGGGTACAGGAGAACCGGACAGCGGTGACGGGAAGCAAAAAGAAAAGACACGTCAGTCCGCGCAAGAGGGGCGGACTGGGCTCGCGTTCTGGATCTTCCGTGTGCTGCTGCAAGGCGCGATCCTGCTGGAGGGCCGCGGCCTGGCCGGGCGGACTGGGCCTTGAGTCCGCCTGAACAGGACCAATCCCGAGTTGCTCCTGGGGCGGGCCGAGTCCACCACCGAATGGCTGGGACTTGCTGAAGCTTGACGACCTGGGCGGACTGCCAACCGAGTCCGTCGAGGATGGGGCATTCGACCTTGGAACCTTGTATCCGTTGCGGATTTTGGGGTTAACATTCATAACCGCCACCACCGTGCCGAATGGTGGTGGCTGTTGTAAACTCATGTGTTAAACCATCATTCGCTAAGGATCACCTAACGAACATTATAATCCATTTGAACATAAAAATGGACGAAATTTCTTAAATGGGCGTTAACCAATGTCCAATGACAATTTAACTCTCATGTTCATGACCGCCACCACCGTGCCAAATGGAGCCTTAGCTTCTATTTGGAACATTAACATCATTTGACCAGAGTGTGAAACTGTGTGAATTTTAAGTTCACTTCATTGTTTTTAGTCATTTATGACCGCTAAAACTTCAATACACTTGCATGAGTACGATGACGGTGTTTTGATATAACTATTTTTTGTGCGTGTTCACATTTGTTAATAGGTTTGATACACATAGATTCAGTCGTTGAATATGCTTCTTAATTGGATTTCAACGTCTAAGATATGACCGTATGTGGTTCGCCGGTACATCCGGTTGTATATCCAGCAAATACGACCGAAATCCGATCATTGAAATTAAGATCCTATGGCCGGATCTGCTCCCGTGCCTCTCATAGGTGCGTATACGCACCGAAAACGAACGCTTTGATATAACACATCTTTTATGAAAAGTGTCAATGTTTCATAATCATGCTCCCAAGTTTCAACCACCACCATATTGAAACTACTCCTCGGAATGGGTATGAAACACATCTTTTACGGGTTCATATTCAATTCACACCTTAAATAAGCTGTGTTACTCGATCTATGAAATATTTAGGTACATATTCACATCTTAAAAACTATGTACATTTAAATATGGTGTGTTACGATCAATTATGATTTTTGGAGGAGCTGACAACCAGATTGTGCTTAACGCACGATAATTATAAACGAAAGTAACTACAAATTTTTTTGCCAAATAAAGTGGGGTCTTTTTTCATATCTATATA
Source organism: Platanthera guangdongensis (assembly GCA_039583875.1). Classification (NCBI taxonomy): domain Eukaryota; kingdom Viridiplantae; phylum Streptophyta; class Magnoliopsida; order Asparagales; family Orchidaceae; genus Platanthera; species Platanthera guangdongensis. The sequence goes on along the minus strand of CM077151.1, from coordinate 33,478,051 downwards.
TAAATATTATTTCTGTGATATTTTATGGGTGTTTATATTGGCAGCCCCGCTTTCGATATTGGCAGCCCAGAAAATAAGGAAAAACATACATAATATGACCGCTAATAACAGCCCAAAATGCAGAACACGCGACTTTTAAAAATAGGTCTACTATATGACATTTTTAGAAAAAGTGTTCAACATAAATGTAGATCTCGTCGAGATCTACAACTTTTATGTTCAACACTTTTTCTAAAAATGTCATATAATCGGCCTATTTTCAAAAGGCGCGGAACGGGCAGAAATATGCTATTTCCGCCCGGGTTCCGCGCCTTTTGAAAATAGGCGACTATATGACATTGTAGAAAAAGTGTTCAACATAAAAGTTGTAGATCTCGATGAGATCTACAACTTTCATGTTGAACACTTTTTCTAAAAATGTCTGTTTAAAAATTTATTATTTGGGCTGCCAATATCCATCGGGCTGCCAATAGCCATATTTTAGGCTGCCATTATAATTGGGCTGCAATATCGATATGCGGACTGCCAATATAAACGCCCTATTTTTGGGCGTACCAAATAAATGCAGGTTTTATTTGCACGTCTGTTTTCAGATAGCAGGAAATGCATCTTCTCTTTACAAAGCAACCCATGGGAGGCCGATCCACAAAATTAGTATGTATTTTGAATTCGTGCATATATTTATTTTTATACATATTGTTTTATTGCATGGAGGGAATATATTTTGAATCTTAAAATTAAGATTTTATTTAGCTGTGTGAACAAAATAAATGTTTTTAGTAAAATCAAATATATATTTAAAACACCATAAATTAATATTACTTAATTCATGCCAATTATAATGGAAAATTGTAATCTTATTAAATAACAAGACGTTATACTTTTCTTAATGTCTATTTCTATAATGAAATTGTTTTCTTCACATAGGATTATTTGATCGGTTTTTTTATAATTCAAAAATTAATATTTTTTCAATAATTCGAAAATCAATTTATAAAGATTCGATTAAGATTTATATTTTTTATATTTGGATTCTAGCAACATTTAAATCTGAATCCAAATAAAGATTCGATTAAGATTTATATTTTTTAAATTTAGATTCTAGCGACATTTAAATCTGAATGCAAATAGTATTGTGTATCCTGTCAAGATCACTAAAAATAGTAATATCTATATTAAATATGAAGACGTTCATAACAATTCGATCAATGTTTATTTGGTCCATTTGAAAAAAATTGAATTCAAATCCAGGCCGGAATACAAATTCAAATTCAAATATGAATACATAATTCTGGGGCAAATTCAAATTCAAATTCAAATATTTGTACGAATCAGAATATCTTCATTTGATGACAAATTTTGATTCGAAAGAAGAGTAACTCAATTCAATTCGGTTCTATTCGCAATCATCCCTAGTTGCTAGTTCTATGATTTTTCAAATCATTTTGAAGGAATTTAATAATGAAATTTAGGCTTCGTTTGGCACGGTGGTAACGGTCGTAAACGCATGAGCTAAATTGCCATTCGTTATGGATCACCTAACAAACATCATTCATTTGAACATAAAAGTGGATGAAGTTCCTTGGGTGCGCGTTAACAAATGACAATTTAACCCTCATGTTCATGACCACCATCACAGTGCGAAACGGAGCCTTAGGCTCCGTTTGTGGGGACTTATTTTCACTGATCAAGCAATTACGACTGCATAATCCGGACCTTAATTAACCGCTTAAACGGTGAAAATAAATCCCACAAACGGAGCTTTAATGTGCTAATTTTCTAATTATGTAATCCATGAATACCAGATTGCAACTACGCGTGCGCCATGAGGTGCAGGAAGGCGTCGAGGAAGAATGTGTGCACGCGTGCGTGCGGCACGTGCTGCTTCAGGTGCCACTGCGTTCCACCAGGCACCTACGGCAACAAGAACGCTTGCCCATGTTATGCGGGCCTCCGCACTCATGGACGAAAGCCCAAGTGTCCCTGACGTGCATTCCACCGCATAAAGAAATCCTGAGTAAACGGGCCTCGAAATGCTTGCCAGCTTCTACGAATTGTTGAGCTTGAAATAAGTTATTGCTTGTTATTTTGCTAATATATATGTTTTTGTCATGTTAATATAAAATCTTATAGGCATCGCTCCTGCCTTATATCAATAATTTCATGAATTATATTTGTTGTTGGTTGCCCGGTTTTTCTCTGATTTAAAGAATCGGACCGTCTTAATTTGGAGTTGGGTTGGGCTTGCAAACAGTATACGAAAAACAACAGCAATGACAAGAGACTTTTTTTTACCGTGGACGAGATCTACAATTTTCGTGTTTTACACTTCTCATAAAAATACACGTAGAACACGCAATTCGAGAAAGCACGAAGGGAAATAGGGTTGCTAGAAGCCATTTTAAATAACATAAATATTAATATTTTGAATATTTTTGATTTACTAGAAGTGAAATATGATTTGCTTATAACAACACTCTTGTATTAAAGGAAAAAAAAACTTCGGTGAAATATTCATAATGACAATACTATTCATATTTTTTTTGAATGAGGGTGCAATATTTCATACTTGCTATTTTGCGAATCAAAGGCTCTACCCTAATTCTTGAAACTATGATCTATTTCGCAACTGAGCGGGGTGAGTAGGCAGGTCACGGGTCACAAGTTTGAAATAAAATTTGAGGCGGAATTAGCCGGGCTTGAACTACAAATAGATATACGAATAACCAACTTTGGTAAGTGAACAGCCAATTTTGATCTGCTTATAACAAAATGCAAGAAAAAAAATTAGAGTGTCAGTATCCCTTTGATCTCCCTCTAAATCCGCCCCTGCTCATACAAATATATGTATAATACCGTGGATCAACAATTATACTACATGAATTTTATGTGCATGCTCTTATATTCTGTAAAAACTCCCGGTTAATAACTGATCTCAAGTTATTCGTTCAGAAAATCGCGAGGCATATCAATTCACCGTTATATCATTTAATATAAAAAACGAGTAATAGATCACCGAAACATGAATTACATCAAAATTAGTAGTGTTAACAACGAAAATTGAAGGGAAATTGGTGTTTTATTCAAATGTAATTGATAGGAAATTGGTGCTTTCATTTACAATTCCCTCATCAGCTGGAAGAACTTACACAATTCTGCAAATAAATTATCATCTAATTCCATAATCAGTTTGATTAGCACTACTTTTTATATTCTTCCCTGGAATCCCTTCAAACCCTAAACCTAGCCTCACCAACTACCAGCAGCCGCTGCCATTTCACTTGCAGGTCATATAAATGCTGATGAATCGCTGCTTACAGTCCTCGAAGAATAGACAACTATCAGGTGCTACTGACCTAATCGCCCAATGTTGTTAGCCAGTGTACATGGAAAGCGGATTAGAAGTCTTATTAGGGTTAGGGAGAGAGGAAGCCATGTAGTGGAATTTGGGAGAGCTCTCGTCTGCTGTGCGTGTAAAGATAGGAGAACAAAAAACCCTAATATTTTCTAATATTGCGGTTCACGTAGTCAAAAGTGATGTGCACCTAACAATTCCCATATAAAATTAGTTACATTTGATATCGAGCGCCAATTGAGCGCTTTTAAATAGGCTCCTTTAAAAAAGTACATCAAAAATCTAAGAGTAGCAATCAAAATTTTAGGCACAAAAAATAAAGTCATTTCTGCCATTAATTAAAACTCACTTTATATAAATTTATATAGAATTAAACTAGCCAAACTAAAAGGCAAATTTTCAAAGTAAAAATTGGGAATTGAAGAGGGCAAATTGAGAAATATTGTGAGCCACCTGAATACCCATAGCATAGCTCATGCTTTATATAATTTATAGAATAAATAATATTCATCAATATAATTCAAAACAAACATACAAAATTTCATAAATAAAATCATCATCATGATTACATTCACATTAATCTAATACAGTGCAGCTGCTGTACACAAACAAATGCTAGAAAACTATACCTGAATCTACCACAGAACTAAGCTAGGATAACCTTTAAAAATCCAGTGCAGTGTATATGGCAGATTTGATAGCATGGAGCAGGTGAAGTAGAAGGGAAGCCACACACACAGGAACTTAGTTTTTTTTTGTGTGTGCTACACGTCATAATCGCTATTATGAAAATGAATTGATGGCCTTCAGGTGCCTTAGAAGGTCTAGAAGGGATATATTGCCCCTTCAAGTGCCCTACAAAGAGGCCTAGAAGGGAATTCAATGGCTTACAAGGCCTTCAACCGCCTTCTTCCAGTGCCACGCAAGCTGTTTTTTGTCCTCAAACGATGAGATCTTCATTGGCTGAACAAACCATGTAAATAGATAATAACAAACCATGCTACTAGTAAAAGACTAGTGGGATCAATACATGAAACACTTGTGAGGTGTGAACTTTTCTTATTTGTAAATCAAATGAAAGGATGGAAGTATGAGGATGGGTAAGGATTATGAAGGTTAGAATAAATTAATTGTGAAGAGCATCCACAAGTGAAATTAGATGACATGATCATTGATCAGTTGTGATCCTCAGTATTCTAAAAAATTGATCTAAGGTCGGGATATCAGCTAAAGATCAAGGAATAAAAAATTTCAATTTCGCTTTTGCCCGAGGCGAGAAGATGTCTCGTACCCTCCTCAAACTAGGGAGAATATGTCTCTTGCTATGTTGAACGCATGTTAGTTGTAGATGTGCATGCTGCTTCCTCCAGCCAAAGCCGGTGGCCCCGCAGACAATAACTGCAGTCTAGAACCTTATCGGCGTATGCAATATCGTCTTGATGTGCGCTTATCAGCGCACGCAGCACCTCTGGCCTTACTCGCCTGTGTTTGTCATCACTCAATCGGGCTCATGATTGCTTCAACCTACGCCTAAGCACTGCTCTCTCAATACAACTGACTGCAGCCCTAGAGGTGCAACTTGGCTCGGTTTGAATTGGTGCCTCTTAAAATCAATTTTTTGGAGCCAGAACCAATCAATGTGCTCATTGTCTAGAATCATGTCTGAACTGAAAATTTTTGTTTGGTTCGGGTTTCGGTTCAACCCGTATCTCATAAAAGTTTTCACATGGACACATTATATTAATTTTAAGCTGCACCAAAATAATATCATATGTATCATAAGTCATAATTTATTAATGCAAATATGCTATATAAAATGTATGCATAAATATATAATAGGAGAAATTTGATAAAGTTATGACAAAATATAACTTTGACAAGAGGGAAATACTCAGGCCTGGAGGGACAGGATGCTGAATGGACCTTGGAAACATGGATGTGAGCTGACACGTAGAACACGCAAAATTTGTTAATTATAATAAGTTGGTTCTATAATGATGTACTTAGACATGATGTATTTAGGAATTAGTGAGATTATGACAATATATAGGGCACAATGGCAAAAAAGGATTCATATAGCCGACCCCACTATAATGGGATAAAAGCTTGAGTGTTGTTGTTATAATAAGTTGGTTCTATATAACCAGTTCTAAAAATTTTTGGACCCAAACCCGAACCAAGAATAGTTAGGATCAGCCTGAATTGCTCGGCTTGATTTGGTTTGATTTCAATCCGGTTCTCTATTTTTCAGTTATTTTTGCACACGGTTAGCTACCCATGTTCATTTTGCGAGACCGCCAGTCTCTTTTTGCATCTGTCAATTACAGCCCCTTGCACTTGCACACCTACGGCTGCTCTGCCACCCTGTCGCTGCTCAATTGCACTACTATGGCCCGTGGAAGCTCTGCTCACCGATGCTGCCTACTGCAGCTTCAGCTCCTGCGCAAAAATACACAATTGCTCTGCATGCAACCAACAAAGTCACTACCTGCATGTGACGTTGCTCCTTTGTCATGCCCTAGTGTGTCGCAGACATGTTGCACTGGAGGCGGACTTGCTGCTTGAGACCGCCACGTCGCACTGGAGGCGGACTTGCCACTTGAGATCGAGAGGTAGACGGAAGGAGGGATCAAGGGTCTATTAGTTCCGTGGTTGCCAGGAGATCAATGCCCAGTTTTTTTTAAGCGCTTTTGTTCCATTTTGTTGATGAAAATGCCAGCATAGTATTTGTTACAAGCAAAAGTTTTGTATACAAGTGAAGAGTCTTGCCTTAATTAGTGTGTCCTGTAAAGAGACAAAATATCGATAGCCAAAAACACTCGGGTGCTTATAGGGCTCCCAAATATCAGAATGGACTAAGGAGAAGGGGGCATCGCAGCGAGTACTAGGTGAGGAAAAGGAGACACGATGTTGTTTGCCATAAATGCAAGACTCACACTGAAACTCAGAAAGGAAAACATCAGGAAGAGCTTTCTGGAGAATGGGAAGAGGAGCATGCCCAAGACGACGATGCCAGTCAACAGAAAAGAGGGTGGAGAGAGCGGTGGGAGAAGAGGAAACAAAAATGTAGAGCCCATTGGACAGCCGCCCAGTACCGAGGATGTTCCGCGTCCTGCGATCCTGCACAACACAAGAGGTTGAAGAGAAGGTTATGTCGCAGTTAAGGTCGTGAATGAGACGACTAATAGAGAGAAGATTGAAATGAGAGCCAGGAACATGAAGAACAGATCGAAGGGTAATAGAGGGAGTAAGAGGGATGTCAGCGGATCCAGAGACGGGAGTGGTATCCCCATTTGCAACGGTGATGAACTTAGGATGCACAGAAGCCAGGTATTGCGGAGGCTGTATAGGGGTAATGTGGTGTGTCGCACCGGAGTCCAAAATCCAGGAGGAACTGTGTACAAGAGAGGAGCTCCCGCTATCAGAGATAGACACCACAGAGCCCAGTGGTGGGGCGATCTGCGCGGAAGAGGCACACACCCTGATAGGGGTCGCCAAAGACCAGCCGCAGAGACCGCAGCAGGAGCACCAAGCAGAGAAGAGACCAGGCCGCAGAGGCCGCAGCAGGAGCACCAAGCAGAGGAAAGGCCAGGCCGCAGAGGCCGCAGAGGCCGCAGCAGGAGCACAAAGCAGAGGTGGCAACAAGGACCAGGCCGCAACCGGGACCAGTGACGGAGAGAGAACCAGCAACCAGCGACCAGCGACAAGAACCGGCAAGAAGCCGAGGCCGCAGCGAGAATCAGGTCGCAGCGAGAACCAGGCCGCAGCAAGAACCGGAGTAGCCGGCAGCGAGTAGAGAGGGGAGACCGCAAGTGCAGGAAGGGAGCTCGCCGATTGAAGAAGGGCAGCAGACGGAGCAGTCAGCGAGCAAAGAGACCGCAGCGGATAGGAGTAGTGAGCAGGCCGCAGCGGATTGAAGTAGAAGGCGGAGATCGCAGCGGACTGGAGGACAGCCCACGCAGCGGGCGGAGCAGGTCGCAGCGGACTATAGCATAGAACAGTCCGCAACGAACCCGTGGCGGACTGAGGCAGGATCACGCAGCAGACAGGAGACCGGTCCGCAAGAGAGAGGATCCCGCAGCGGTTAGGACAGGAGCAGTCCGCAAGGAGACTGGCGCGAGTAGAACTCAAGCACCAGGAGGAAGCGGGAAGGAGAAGTTCGCGAGTAAAGAAGCTCGGGCGGACAAAAGAAGAGACCGCGAGGATGAAGAACCCAAGCAGCAAGGGAGAAGGGAAGCACGCAGAGGACAGGAAAAGAAGCCGCTGCGCATAAGAGAGGCGGGCCCCACGGGACAGAGCATAAGAGGGGTATAAGAAGCCTGAGGGGGGGAGGGGGTGGAACCACGGAGAGAGAGGAGAAGCAGACGCAGAGAGGCAGTCCGCTGAAGTCGCGGAAAGAGGCAGGCCGCAGGAGAGCGGAAGGGATAGCGGACAGGAGAAACAGGCCGCAGGAGAGCAGAGCGGATAGACAGGCAGTCCGCAGAAGAGGAGAAGGGATGGCGGGCTGGGCGGTTAGACAAACTGAAACCGCGGGTACAGGATCGCTGGCTCTGATACCATGTAAAGAGAGCAGGAAAAGAGAGACCTCCAACCTTGTATATACTTCCTGAATAATTAATTACAAGTATGAATACATTTATATAGGAAGAGAGGGAGAAGAGAAGATCGCAATCCAAGATGTGGGACAAACTACAAGGAAAAAAATGGGCCTTTACAAGGGCTTTTCTAACATGTCCTAAGGACTTGCTCTGTATCTTTCTCTTATATTGGTGAATTGTGAGTTCATCTTCTCTTAACATTTATATGAGTTTGAAGATCTTTGATCAATGGAGTATTTGGTTGGGCAAGCCAAGAAATCTCTCTTGATCTGTATCTTTCTCCTATATTGGTGAATTTGTGAGTTCATCTTCTCCTTCCACCACGCCTCTATGTTTTAGCTCACAATAGATGGTATTGTAAATTATATTTTGGTATTTTCATAATCTATGGAAGATCATACAGGTCATTTCATCAAGTATTGGAGACACTAAAGGAACAACTCTGCAAATTCTTAAACCGCGAAGAGCTTTTTTTTAGCATAAATTGAGCCTGATGTACCAAAACATTTAAGATATTGACAAAGGTAACTACTAATATTTTTTCATAGGATGTGGGACTATTCTCCACCTTAAGTAGATTGAAAATATAGTTTAAAATTAGCAATGTAAAGACCATAAAATTGCCAAGAGAAAACACATACCGTGCAAATCTTGAAAGCGAAGAATTCAAGACTGGATTGTAATATCATTAGGGTATCAGACCAAAGTAACTTCATGTTCTCCATTGACTTTGAAGTGTTAAATAAAATAATCTGGGTCTGTTGGTGAGGATGAGCTGCACTTTCTTGCTTGTGAGTAGACGCAATTTCTTAATCTTTGACGCCAAAACAATGCACTCCCAGGCTCTAGAAACTCTTGCCTAAAAATAGAGTGTATGATTTAGTGCAAACAAAAACAAATACCTAATAAAATACATGCTAGCGTGTGGATTTTGTAAAACATGCCCCACCATTCCCGCCACCACCCACTTGAACGGTAGATGTTCAAAGCAGGAAACGAGCATGAAAAATTGATAGCCACTGTGCTCGCCCAAACGAGGCTGGCCCCGTGATGGCGGTCAGGGGACGTCCCACAACGCCCCAAAAGCCGCCCCGAACGATGTCTTATTTAAAGCATAAATTTGCTTACCATCTAGAATCAAAAGAGTCTACTGAAGCAAACTTAGCAGCATAAGTTCTAATGTTGGTGATTTCGTCGTGTCCCCTCGTTTAGAATCAGAAGAGTCTATTGAAGCTGATTTTTTAGGAAAGAAGCCATCTGAGATATTCGTTGTGTCCCTCGTAGAATCCTGGACATAGAAAAACGGGTTGATTACATTTTATAGGTATGTCCCTTTTTAAGTACATAAATTTCACATGTAGAGCACTACATTTGAGTCAAGAGCAATCTTTGGTGGTGAGGCCTCTCTTAACTTGCTCCATTCTATGCCCTTGAAAAAAGGATGCATTTTTAGGGCAGGATAACCACCAGGGGCAGCACCTAACCTTCTTCGGGGATCAATATCCTGTAACATAGTTATGGTTTGTCTAGCAGTAACATAACTTTCTGCTGCTATATTTTTTTATGCTACACACAACAGACATGTATATACCCATGCGTATATATATGTATATATATATGTATATGTATATATATGTATATATATATATGTATATGTATATATATTGTATATATATATATATATATATATATATGTATATGTATATATATGTATATGTATATATATTATAATATGTATTATATTATATGTATATATATGTATATATGTATATGGTATATATATGTATATATATATTGTTGGAGTTATTAATTTTAGTATTATTATATTTGTGTGTGAGTGAGAATTAGTTTAGTCTCACACTGTCTGTCCGTATTTGAGTCACTCATGTAATCCTTTAAATATCCCATTTGTGGAAGAATAATATGCACTTGATATTTTCCTTCTACTTTCCTACATGGTATCAAAGTCAGGTTTCTGAAACCCTAATATTTTCCCGTGGAAGCCACTTACTCGTGCTTCTGCTTCCCGTGGCCGTCCCGCCGCTACTGATCCCGACGAGGATTTCTTCCGCTCCCGTCGACGAGATCAACCTCTAATTCCGCCGACGGGAGGCTCTGCTTCCTTCCTCCACGATCTCGTCGGCGTGTCTGCTGTTCTCGCTCGTCGATCCCGACAACATTGACACCTGGGATTGGTGATCTTGTTTATCGCCGATCTCCTGTGTGGTTCTCTGCTTCCATCGACGGCACGGTACTTCCTCTTTGTCGATTGTGCCTGTTGCAGAGCTTCCTCTTTGCCGGCTGTGCATGCTGATAGACAGCGTTGTTTCCATAGTCCTCCTGCCTTTCGCTTCCCGACTAATCTCCCACTACCGTTCCTAATTCTGTTCGTCGTGGACATCTTTGTCTTGCTTCGCTTCCGTCGACGGGCTCTGCTACCTCTTCTGACGCTCCCGTCTGTGTTTCTGTTGTCGCAGATCATCGTCAAATACTCGTGGAGCGACTGTTGCGCCTATTCCTCTTATCCAATCTCGACGAATGCATCTTCTATGGTTGCAGTTTCTGCGCCTCTTCATCATGCGGCTTCGTGCGGCTTCCTTCAACCCGTTCTGGCTTGACGTGGACGATTCTGATCCCATAAATGTTCTCTTTTGTTGATCTTTTCATTGTTCTAGTTCCTTGCATGCTTCCTGCTGTTGTCGGTATGTCGTTGGTCTCCACTACCGTTCCTGCTAGAGTTATTGTTCTCACTGCTCGCTTCTCCCGTCGATGATGGGGATGTTGGAGTGTTTTTTGCGGGTTTTTTTTTGATGTTTTATTTGTGTCATCTTAGTTGTTTTTTTGTGTCATATGCCTATATGCATGTGCTTTCCACGTGAGGGGGAGTGTTGGGGCGAATGTGACTCAGATGATCTTTCCTGATTTTTTCGCTTTTGTTCCACACAGCCTCTAGGTTTTTTGTTGTTAGCGTCTCCTCAGTTTATCTTTTGATTGGTCATGTGTTGGGGCGCAATTGTGTTGGTTGTTCTAATCTCAACGGGTCATGTCGTGCAGGTCCGTGTTGTGAGGGACCGCCCTTTATGGGCATTATCCCTGACTGATTATCCCCAACGGATTATCTCTGGTTGCCCGGTTGATGATTTGCTCTATATCTTTTGTTCTCTTTCGCATGTTTTGTGTGTAGGTGATGTTGGATTACCGGTTTCCAGCGAGTCCACACCATGTGCAGGTCCTACGTTGTGTGTAAGTCAGCGTCGTGTGTGGCTATGTCTCTAACTTGATTTCCCGGTTTGGTTTTTCCCTGGTGGCTCGTCTGTTGTTTTGTCCCGCGTCACCTACCTCCGTTGTCGTTATTTGATGAATCCAAGTTGAAGGGTCCCCCTTCAGCTTGAGGGGAGTGTTGGAGTTCTTAGTTTTAGTATTATTATATTTGTGTGAGAGTGAGAATTAGTTTAGTCCCACATTGTCTGTCCGTATTTGAGTCCCTCACGTAATCCTTTAAATATCCCCTTTGTGGAAGAGTAATATGCACTTGATATTTTCCTTCTACTTTCCTACATATATGTATATATGCATACATACACATATATGTATATAGGCATGGAGAGCAACTTTATTCTTCTCTTGAATGGGTATGAATAGGATGAGAGATAAATATAAGTATGCTAGTGTACAATGTGGGACTAACTAGCATTTAACAGCCCCATCAAACTCAGAATGTGACAAATTAGGACTTTAAAAGAGAACAAACCAAAAAAGGAAGGAAAGTATAAAGAAGTGTTCTTCTTGAAAAGCATTAGGATCAATGAGAGATAGTTTTCCCACAAGGAACTTGTGTCTCTGAACAGTGCAAGCTTTGGTGAAGGAGTCGGTAATTAGTAATTGAAATAAAATGTGTAATAGCGAAATAGTCTTACAAAGAGATTACTGAACATAGTGACAATCAATCTTTGTGTTGTGTCCATTCATGAAAAACTAAATTAGATGCAATTTAAATAGCATTTGTATTGTCACAGTATAATGGTGTAGGATCATAAATAGGAATGGCAATATCACTAAAAAGTCATCGTGGCTAGGTGAGTGGCAATAGTAGTAGTAGTCATAGCTCCATGCTCTAGATCGGAAAAGAAAATCCTGCTTTTTTATTTCTAATAAATCAAAATTGCTAAGAAACACATACTACCCAGTAGTAGAGCATCGACATGAGACATCGCCTGCCGAGTCTGTCTCAGAATAAGCACGAACCTCAAGCTAGGAGGTCGAAGAAAATAATAGAGGTCAAGATCTAGTGGCTCATAGGTAGCAGATGATTCACAATAAAGCAGTATAGTGACTAGTACAAATCTCATAAACAAAATAACTAGCGAAGTGAATGGCATGAGAGGTGTCAGGATGTATGATAGTGTGGTAAATGAGCATGCCAACAAGCTGACAATATCTTGAGGGATTAGAAAGAGAATCACCATCCTAGGGGTGCAGTTTAAGGTTTAACTCAAATGGTGTAGGAGCAGTGCGAGCATCACTAAGATCCACTCTGTCAAGTATCGCATTAATGAACTTTTTATGTGTAAGAAGATAACCCAAAGGAGAATGATCAACCTCAACCAAAGAAAATAATGAAGATGATTGAGATCTTTCATCTCAAATTGAGTGTCCACATTTTTAGGCCCTGTTTGGTGTGGTTGTGGGGGTCATGCATGCAGCTGTAAAGAACTGTGGTCAAATTGTGATCACGAATGCAGTGGTGGGAAATTGTCATCACTAACACAGTGGAGGGAAATTGTCATCAAGAACGCAGTGGTGGAAAATTGTCGTCACAAACGCAGGGAGAAATTGTAGTCACAAACTTAATGTATTGTTTGGATGAACTGTGTTATTAGCGCAATCATGAACAAAGAAACGGCCTAATCTGTTTGGTCGCGTAGCAGTATGGTGGCTACTTACACCATAATGAAACATCTACTCCTTTGCATTGTGTAATAAAATTTTTTTGGAGTATTTAGCAAGTAATTGAATAAAATTTAACATTTTAAATCATGATATCGTTTCAATCCCATTTGAGTATCTCATAAGTATTGAGATTCAAATTGTTCGAATATTGATATTGATATTCAGATTAGTGTTAAATTTAGTTCTTGAATTTAAATTTGGGGTCAGATTTGGCATTATTTAAAGTTTTGTACTTTTCTAATAAAGCATTTCCACACAAATACTAAATTATAGCAAAAAAATTTATTTAAATATATATTAATAATTTGTGAACTATTTGTGAATTTTATGAAACAGGAATATTAATATTTGAATTCAAATTTGACTACTAAGTGAATTTGAAAAAAAAATCAAATTCGAATCAATTTTCAAACAATTCATGAACTATTTTGTTCGTAAACAACCCTATTATGAACTAATGAATCACGTCTCAAACAGTATTCTATTTTAATCTAGCTCTATGGAAAGGCTTTTCAAACATGGAGTTACTTATTAAAGCTTTAAAAAATTCATCAATAAGTTCAAGGAGGGAGCAGCTTACCAATAATTTATCAATCAGATCAGTTGCCTCATCAGAAAAATAAGATGGAAACTTAATGTTTCTCGCCTTGATTCTCTTAAACACAAGAAAATCACTAGAATCTTGGAAGGGTGAAGCTCCAGAAAGCATCTGATACAAGGTGCAGCCAAGAGCCCAATGATCACTTCTGAAATATAAACATCAGCATTAATTTCATACAAGAAGGATATAGCTTTTCAAATTTCCGTAAACCAAAAAATTCACTTACTCAATTGTTGCTGTAGAATTGTTGAGTACTTCTGGAGGAATATATGCAGCACTTCCCTCGAAAGAACAAGCTGTTTCACCTGAGTCACCCATAGTTCAAAGAGAATATAGTGAGGCATTCATTCATCATAGAAGGGAAATTCTTAAGGAAATCTAGATTATAGGCCACTGTTTGGGATAACGGTGGGAAAACAGTGCTGACGGTTGCGAACGTAGTTATGAAAATGTAGGTAGTTGTTGGGTAGGTGCTGTCAAAAGCGCTATTTTTCCAAAATGATGTTTTAGGCAAGAACACCGCCGAGGTCATGCAGGCATAGTCAAGCTTTAGCAAGTCAGGAGTGCCTAGACCCTAGAAAGTGAAATTAAGGCCAAAAAAATGTCGTGAAAGTTGAAAATATAAGTAAATTGTCACCACTGCATTTACTACCACAATTTCATGCCCCCACCACTCAAATACCACAACTTACTTGCTGCAAGTGGAGGTAATATGATTTTGGTGCCTTCTGTTACCATTACACTACCAAAATCAGCAATCTTGACATGACCATCTGCAGTAAGGAGCACATTCTCTGGCTAACATTTGCAAGAAGGTTAGCATGCATAATGGAAGTGGTTAAGTACAAGTTCACAAATCATAGCCTCGAACCTTAATATCACGATGAATCAATCCAATGCCATGTAGATATTCCATGGCATCAATGATTTCTGCTGTATAAAAGCGAGCATCACTCTCGATGACACGCCCTTTCTACCAAAAGTGAACATAATGTGTTTGTTTAGCATGTCAACCTTCACAAAAGTAGAATCTTTTGAAAACTTCTTAAATTCGAATATTAGTTATTCAGTGGTACCCTTGTTATTTGATCAAATAGCTCTCCTCCTTCACATGCCTCAAATGCCATGTCTACATAGTTCACAACATAAGGACAAAACATCTTTTAGAGGGAAATCTTTCAAAATTTTCAAATACTGATATTGTATTTGATTTTACTACTCTATTAAGTGTGGTTTGAAAAGCGAAGTACTATAACGTCAACTTAATGTTCTCAGGTGACGGTTGGAGGACACGGCTTACAAATTGAAAGAGAATCTTGGAAAGTGAACAGAAGCTGAACAATTCCAGGATGATTTAATTGATCGAGTACAATGCGCTCCCGTTTTACATGAGAAGCTTTATCTTGTTTCATAATGAAATCCTTGTCCATGATCTTCAAAGCATATACCTGCCCAGTATCTTTCTTCTTTGCACCTACTACCTGATGATATGAATTACAAAATAAGGTTGGTATTTAATTAGGAGAAATATTGATATTTATTAATAAATTGTGTATAAGAACAAGTAGATTAATGTCAAATCACAATCAAGTGAAAACATTTAATAAAGGACTTATTTATAAGTTTAACGTGTAATATTTGTAAGAATATAGTTTTCTTTTTGTTCCTTTCGCAAACTTATCATCTACTATTAATTACTCAAACCTCCCTGGGAGTTAGCATAATTACAGGTTGCACCTCTATCTTCTCAAGTTAGAAAAACCTCCCCTATAAGTTTACATTTGATAACATGCATGCTAAAAAAATACTAGCCAAGAGGCTCCACTCCAGGGGAGTATTTTTGTGAATGCATGTTATGAAATGAAAATTTACAGGGGAGTTTCAGTAATTTCTGAAGATAGAAGGTGCAACCTATAATTTAGCAAACTTACTGCGGGGCCCCGGTAAATGACCCATAGTATGTACATTGATTTGTTTCCCTTGTACTCAAGGGTCGATATTAATAAGAAAAAAATCAGTTCTTGTTCATTTCTACATTGTACAAGAGCAGAGAAATTTCATGACCTGGCCGTCCAGCAGTCTGTCAATGACAAAGCCACCGGTTCTTCTCTTGACCATCTCGAAATGGTGTCCTTGTCTTTGATATGCTTGTAGACCATTTACAACATGTAAATGTAGAACGAGGGCATAGTAACATTGAGTTGGCACTTAAACAACCCATCTCCTAGCCCCCGCTGGAGGGACACTTTTGTGATGACATCGCCGACCTCCTTTATTTCGAGTTTTGTAACTTCGATGAGAGACGAACTCATGTAAAGGCTCATTCACCCATAGTTGTAAGTTGAAGAGGTGCGTAACTCCCCTCTTAACTTTCTTGGAGAGAACTTCATCAGAAGGCACTTAAACTCTTCAGAGTTATTGATTCTCTTCGTTGGTAGGTCATATAATCAATATAGTGTGGATTTTCCAATGTTTCCACAACAGTTGACATTTTACATTGTGTTAGAATAGCCCATGTATTAGACCCATATTTTGGGCCCATTTTTTTGTTCTCTCCTCTTTAGTCCCACATCTTATATAGAATTTATTCTCTCTCTCTCCCTCCTATATATTTGTATTCTCTCCTTGTATTTAGATACACAAGCAATACATACAAGCTTTGAGGTTTCTCAACATGGTATCAGAGCGAGGTTCGATCCTCTAGAGGTTCCTCTTGATGCGGTCTTCCTTTTTCTTCAAACCGCCCAGTCTGCCATCCCCCGCGGCCTGTCTGTCTGTCCGCTTTTCTTCAAACCGCCCAGCCCGCCATCCTCTGCGGCCTGGCTGTCTGTCCGCACCGGCCTGCTTTTCCCCTTATCCGTGTGGCCTCTGCGGACTGCCCCTCTGCATCCGCCTCTCTTCTTTCTCTCCGTGGTTCCACCCTCCTCAGGCTTCTTATAGCCATCTTCTGCTCTGACCCGTGGGACCCACCTCTTCTATCTGCTGCGAGCTCCTCTTCTTCTGTCCACTCGAGCCTCTCTACTCGCAGATTGCTCCTCTCTACTCGCGGACTGCTCCTCTCCCTGTGCTACTCCCTATCTGCTGTCTCTTGCGGACTGCTCTTGTCCGTTGCGGCCTCAAGCTCCTCTATCCTAACCGCTGCGGGCTTCTCCCTCTTGCGGCCTCCTCTTCTTTCTTGCGGACTGCTCCTGTCCGTCGCGGCCTCCTTTCTCATGCGGCCTGCTCCTCTCTTCTTGCGGACTGCTCCTGTCCGCCGCGGCCTCCTTTCTCCTACGGCATGCTCCTCTCTTCTGCGGACTGTTCCTGTCCGCCGCGGTCTCCTCTCTTGCGGCCTGCTCCTCTCTTTTGCGGACTGCTCTTGTCCGCCGTAGTTTCTCCTTTTTGCGGCTTGCTCCTGTCCGCTGCGGACTCGTGTTCTCCCCACTGCTGTGTTCACCTAGACCGTGCGGACTCCTCCCTGTCCGCATTTTGGTCGCGATTTGCCACATCGTTGGTGTCCGGCGTTCCCGTGCGGACTGGTGCCTTCCCGCGTTTTTTTTGATCGCGATCTTCTCCAGCCTTCCCGCTGCGGCCTGGTCGCGCGACCTTCTGCTCTTCCTGCAGTGGTCTCTCTCGGTGATCCGTTCTTGCGGTCTGCCTCTATGGGTTCTTCGGGTACCTCCACTGGCTCGGCGGCCAGTCCGCCTGTTGACCGCCCGGCCTGTCCCGCAGACTGCCCGGCTTGCTCTACTGAAGTCCGTGACGAGCTGCAGATCACTACCATCTCTCTTTCTGGCAAGAAAAACTTTATCCTTTGGGTGCACTCTGTTAGACGGGTTCTTCAAGCCAAGGATCTTTTGTCTCATCTTACTCAGGCACCTCCGTCTCCTTTTACCGATGTTTGGCTCCGTAATGATGGCCGCGTTCAGACTTGGATCCTGAATTCATTAGATGGTGAGCCTTATCAGATGGCTATGTACCACGACACCTCCAAGGCTATGTGGGATGAGCTGCATTCCTTATACTCAGGCCGCGACAGTCTTCAGCATCTCTACGACATCCTCACTGACCTCTTTGCACTCGACACTGGCGAGGCTTCGGATATGATGTCCTTTGTCGCTCGGGCTAAAACTCTTGCGGAAGCCTGGATACAGCATCAGCCCTCCACCAATGATCATGCTGCTCAGCGCGCTCAGAAGGAAGCCGCATGCATTGTCATCATAATGGCCGTCTTCCACCTCACCTTCAGAGCATTCGTGCTCAGGTCCTAGCTGCTCCCACCACACCATCCTTCTGCGATGTATGCTCCATGCTTCTCCGTGTATCACCTCCTCCGGATACTTCTGCTCCTTCTCGCTCGGCCCTTCTACAGCAGGCCCCTCTGCTCCTACCTTTCCCTCCTCAAACTGCTCGGGGGGACGTTCGGGCTCTCGGGGCCGTGGTCGTGGTGGCCGGGGTCGGCCGAAGTGTTCCTTCTGTGGGAAATATGGTCATCTAGAGGCGACCTGCTATAAGAAAATTGGTTATCCTTCTCGTCCGAAGGCTTCTGATGTTACTGACGCCAGTCCTCCTAATCTTGAGATCGTCCGTCTTCAGCTCCAGCATCTCCAAGGCCTGCTCAACCCACCATCTGCCTTCGTCGCCTCCGTCTCCAACACAGGTACTTCTTGTCTCTCCACCAGCCTGCCCAGTACTCGGATTCTCCCTATCCGAAGTCTATCACTGTGGCCAATGGGGCGCTGGTTCCCGTCTCCGACTCGGCAGATCTTTCTCTCAACCAGTCCATCTCCCTTCGCTCGGCTCTTCATGTTCCGAGTTCACCATTTAATTTACTCTCTGTTGGACGTCTTACGAATGATCTTGATTGTTCTGTTATATTCACTTCCTCTTCCTTTGTTATACAGGATCGGCAGACGCGAACTACCATTGGTAAAGGCCAGCTGCGGAACGGGCTCTACCTTCTCGACGAATCTCCCACCATTCTGTCTTTTGTCTCTTCCATTGCATGACATCGTCGACTTGGGCATGCCCCTCTGTCGGTCCTCCAGTTGACTCTTCCAGATATCCTTTTTACTCCTTTTCAGTGTGATTCATGTATCCTCGGCAAACAGCCGCGTTCTTCTTTCCATTCGCATTGTACTCGGAGAGCCGCTCCCTTTGATTTAGTTCATTCTGATGTATGAGGTCCTTTTAAGATTCCCAGTATTTCTGGATTTCGCTATTTTATCACATTTATTGATGATCACTCTCGCACTACGTGGCTATACTTACTTCGTGATCGCTCCGAGCTTCCCCGGGTGTTTCGGGCATTTGTCCTTGAAACTCGTACACAATTCCACATCACCCTCAAAATACTCTGCACTGACAATGCTCGTAAGTACACCAGCCACGATTTTACCGCTTTATGCTCTGAATTCGGGATTCTTCATCAAACCTACTGTGCTTACACACCCCAGCAAAATGGTGTTGCCGAGAGGAAGAATCGTCACTTACTAGATGTTGTCCGCTCCCTCACGCTTCAAATGCATGTTCCCAAGCCTTATTGGAACTCCGCGGTCTCGACTGTCTGCTTTCTCATCAACTGTCTCCCTTCCTCCGTCCTCAACTATGCTACTCCGTTTAGCCTATTGTTTCCATCAACTCCGGCTTTTCCTCTCCCGCCTCGTGTCTTTGGCAGCCTCTGTCACGTCCACCTTCTGTGGCCATCCTCGGATAAGTTGGATCCCCGGGCGGTTCCACACATCTTTGTCGGCTATTCGCGCACCTAGAAGGGCTATGTGTGTTACTCTCCAGCTACTCGAAAGATCTCCGTTTCTGCTGACGTTACCTTCCGGGAAGAACAACCTTTTTTTCCTGCTCCTTTACCCGCTACTTCACCCCCACCTCCTCTCCCGTCATCCATCCCACGCCCTGTTATTCCCGCTACTCCACCACCTTCGCTGGTCTCTCCTGCACCGGCTCCTGCTCCCTCCAAACCTCTCGTTGTCCGTGTCAACACTCGTCGCCCTCCCCGTTCTGATGCCCCTCTGCAAACGCCCTCTACCACGGATACTCTGCGTCCTGCTGATCAGGTACCGTCTTCCACTGCTCATCCTCTGGCGCTGGTATCTCCAAGTCGCCAGAGATACCCCTTCCTCCGGGTCAGCAACTGGTTGGGTGTAAGTGGGTCTTTGTCATCAAACATGCTGCTGATGGAACCATTGACCGCCTAAAAGCTCGACTCGTGGCTTGGGGTTTCACACAGCAACAGGGACTCGACTATGAGGAAACCTTCTCTTCGGTCGCCAAGCTCAATATCGTTCGTGTCCTCATCTCTGTCGTTGTTCATCGCCAATGGCCCCTCTTTCAGCTGGATATCAAAAATGCTTTCTTGAATGGGGATCTCCAAGAGACGGTATACATGCAACAACCACCCGGGTTTGAGACCACGGGGGAGTCTCATGTCTGTCGTCTTCCAAAGGCTCTCTATGGTCTAAAATAATCTCCACGGGCATGGTTTGAAAAATTCAGTAAGGTCCTTCGTGATATCGGTTTTACTCGAAGCTCGGCCGACTTCTCGTTGTTTACTCGTCACCGACCAACAGGAACGGTCCTTCTGCTAGTTTATGTTGACGATATCATCATTACAGGAGATGACTCACAAGGGATACAGACAGTCAAAGTACATCTAAACTCCGTCTTTCAGACTAAGGATCTGGGACCTCTAAGATATTTTTTGGGTTTTGAGGTTGCCAGACGACCGAATGGGCTTACTTTATCTCAACGGAAGTACTGTCTTGACCTTCTTCATGATGTTGGACATTCAGGATGTAAGTCAAGTGATACCCCTATGGATGTAAATCACAAGTTGTGCGCCCAGACATCTGACTCGGATCTACTTCTCCAGAATCCTGAATATTATCGTCGACTCGTTGGAAAATTGATCTATCTCACGGTTACCAGACAAGATATTTCTTTTGTTGTTGGTCTTGTCAGTCGATACATGCACTCTACTCGAAGATCTCATCTTCAAGTTGTTGAACGTATTCTCAGGTATTTTAAAACAACTCCTGGTCAGGGACATGTTTACTGGACCTCTTCCTCTGCTCCAACTTTGGTGGCATACTCAGATGCTGATTATACTGGTTTTCTTGATGATCGGCGATCTACTAGTGGTTTTTGCACGTACTTTGGAGGACATTTGGTTACATGGAGAAGCAATAAACAAGCGGTCGTTGCTCGATCATCGGCTGAGGCAGAATACCGGGCAATGGCATCTGTTGTTTCGGAACTGGCGTGGCTTGATAGCCTTCTCACTGATCTGGGTATAAAATTACCATCTCCAGCTGTTCTCCTTTGCGACAGTCAAGCGGCTATACATATCGCCAAGAACCCAGTCTTCCACGAAAGAACGAAGCACATTGAAGTCGATTGTCACTTCATTCGGGAAAAAGTTCAAATGAAGAAGCTCAATCTAAAGCATGTCCCAGGGACGAAACAAGTTGCGGATGTCCTCACAAACACTCTTCTCAAGACACTCTTCTATCAATGTTTGTTCAAGCTTGGTGCATACGATTTGTACGCTCCAGCTTGCGGGGGAGTGTTAGAATAGCCTATGTATTAGGCCCATATTTTGGGCCCATTTTTTGTTCTCTCCTTTTTAGTCTCACATCTTATATAGGATTTATTCTCTCTCTCCCTCCTATATATTTGTATTCTCTCCTTGTATTTAGATACACAAGCAATACATACAAGCTTTGAGGTTTCTCAACACATTGCACAGGAGATGATTTCTAATCGCCTACTAGAATCTACATAAATGAATTTTTGAGACTTGGTTGCAATACATACTAGCAATTTTGGTTACTTGAAGCATGTTGGTATATAGTGACTTTGAATCCTCACAATGAATGACTTTCTTTGTGTTATTTTTGTGGGCTTCTCCCGTAACGTCTTCGGCGGTGGTGGTGGAGGCAGAGATACAAGGAGAGTCGATCTCAACCTGCGGAGAATGTGAGGGGAGTGGAAGAAGGGGAGTCGTGTTTAACCCTAACCCTAGAATTGGGGAAGAAAAGAGAAGTATAAAAAGATAAAAGAAGAATTTAGAGAGATAAAGATAAAGTTGGATTAATTCATTTCATACCATTCTCATGACCCAAGGTATAATATTACAAATGACTTGACAAGACTCGATCACTTGACTCATAATGACTCATGATGACTCGACTCGGTAACCATGACTCGACTCAATACAATTAGACTCCATGCCAAAACACTCATACAAATATAACCGCTATATAACTGACAGCGTGGGAGCCCTAACAATCCACCCGTCCTTCAAATTAAGTTTGCCCTCAAGCTTGAACGTTCATGGATGATCTGATCATCAGGATTTTTTATTTCCCTCCAGAACAACTCCTAGTAGCGTGTCGCTGCGATGGAGGCGGCGGCGAGCGGCGAGGTGTCAACATGCTCACAAGTGTCATAAACGACTAAAAGGAGCTGGCATGGCAAAGGCACTTGCAGAGGAGAGACTTCCAGGCAAAGCTAGAGTCGTGATGCAACCCGAGTCGCTTCCTTTTTATTATTATTATTGTACCTGTTTATTTGTATAGCGCATGTCTTGGCGCGTTTTGGCTTCGTTATTTGTTGAGTTGTATTGCGCGTATTATAAGCACTTAGGTGTTATTTTGTATCGCGCATGCTGTCGCACAATTTGTTTGGCTTGTTGGTGTGACCCGCTAACGGAACCTAAATGCATAGGCCTGATAGTATTGGAGATAAATTATTTTAGGGCAAGCTCAGGATAATTAACTATCGAGTTTTATAAGTTCTGAAATTATGAATGACTTAATTGTGTTAGAAGATAGTGGAAAAATTATGTAAAAGCCCATTGGTATTGTGCCCCATTTATGAGCACATGTTTGTCTTAGATTTAGTCCCACATTGTTAGTCTTGGGATTTTTCTCCTCCTCTCTTCCTATATATGTGTATTCATACTTACTGTTTATACAAGAAATACAGCCCACAAGATTCCTTGCATCTGTTTTTACATGGTATCAGAGGGAACGGTCCGACCTGTCCATTTCTGTCCGCCGGGTTCTTTTGCTTAACCGGGCGGTCTCTTCTTGTCTTAAACCGCGGCTTCCCGCACGGTTTGTTTCTCTATCCGCTTCTCTTGCTCTCTCTCTTTTCCCTTCTTTGTTTGCCCCACTCCCTTTTATAGACCTATCGGCTTGTGGGCCCTCTTTTTCCCTGACCGAGCGGTCTCCTTCGAACTTCTTGCGGTCTGCTCTGCGGGCCCTTCCCGCTACTTCTCTACATGCTGCTTCTCTACCTGTTGCAACCCTACCCGCTACTTCTCTACCCGCTGCAACCTACCCGTTGTTCCCTACCCGCTGCGAGTTATTCTCGCTACCCGCTGCGAGTTGTTCTCGTTACCCGCTGCGGGCTCTTCCCTAACCGTTGCCTCCCTACCGGCTGATTGTATCTCGCGGCAACCTCTTCTTCTTCTCGCTGCGGCTTTCCGTCCTGCTGCGCCCACCGCATCTTGGTCGTGACACCTTTTTGTGTCGCTGGTATTCTCACCGAGACCGTGCGGTTTCCCGTTTTTTTAAGTTGATGCAGCTCCCCGTGCTCAAGTCGCTGCGGTTTTCCCTCTCTTCAATCTGTGGCTTCTCTACCCGCTAGGGCTCTGCACCTTGGTCGCGTTCTCTTACCGCTGGTGTGTCCACACCGAGAACGTGCGGCTTCGCTTTCTCTTCGCCGGTTTCTTCTGGTTGCGGGTTCTCTCCCTTAGCCATTGCGGCCCCTCAGCTCGCTGCGGTCTCTCAATTAGCTACTGCGGCCTCTCCCCTCGCTACGGCCTCTCAACCCGTTGTAGGCTTCGCATCTTGGTCGCGGCCACTTGCCGCTGGTGTAGTATCACCAAGACTGTGCGGCCTATTTTCTGTTCTGCTCCACGTTCCTCCGCTGCGGGCTTCCCTCTGCTGCTGTCCGAGACCGTGCGGCTAGTTCAGACTACCGTGTTTTCCCTTTGCTTCTGCTCTCTGTCCGATGCTGCTTCATGGATTCAGCCACTGCTTCCGGCGAGTCTGCTGGTACTTCATCTCTACCATCTCGAGCTACTTCCTCTGCAATGGAACCTCGAGATGAACTCAGGATTACCACTATATCTCTCTCTAGCAAAAGGAACTTTGTAGAATGAGTCCATTCAGTTCGTCGTATGCTCCAGACCAAAGGCCTGCTCCATCACTTGACCCGGGCTACTCCTACCGTTCCAACTGGCGAGTGGCTTCGTGATGACAGTCGTGTGCAATCTTGGCTCCTCAACTCCATGGATACTAAGCCATACATGATGGTCATGTATCATGACACGGCTAAATCCATGTGTGAGGAACTTCACTCTTTCTATTCTGGCCAACACAGCTTCCAGCATTTGTTCGAAATCATCATTGATCTTCAATCACTTGATCCCGCGATACCTGGCGATATGACTTCCTTCGTTGCCAAGGCCAAGATTCATGTTGAGGCATGTATACAACACCAGCCGCCTACTATTGATTTGGTTGCCCAACGAGCACAGAAAGAAGCTGTCGGGATTGCCATGATGATGACAAGGATTCCTCCGCATCTGCACAGTGTTCGAGCTCAGATACTCTCCTCTGTCACTACTCCCTCTTTCTCTGATGTTTGCGCCATGCTTATGAAGGTCACTTCAGCACCCGAGGCTCCTCTGCCTCCCTCTCCAGCTCTGCTCTAGTTACCTTCATCACATCCCTCCACCTGTGGTACTTCGACCCGCGAGGGGCGTCATTCGTCTTGGGGACGAGTACGTACTGGAACCCCCCCCCCCCTTAAATGCACTTTCTGTGGTCGGGAGAATCATTTGGAGGCTACCTGCTAACGTAAGCATGGTCTGCCAACCCACCTTGCTGCTTCTGCAAAGGCTGAGTCTTTGTCCTTGCCTACTCCTTCGACTTCTCCAAATGCTCAGTCTGATATTGATGCTATCCGCACCCAGCTCCAACAACCCCAAGGGGTAATTGCCCGCTCCTCGGGCTCCGTGGCCTCCATTACAAATGAAGGTATAACCTGTCTATCTCGAAGCTCCCACTGGATTGTGGACTCTGATGCCACCCACCACATTACGTGTAAGAAGCCGCAGCAATACTTGGCTGCTCCTCATCCCAAGTTCATTATTGTTGTCAATGGAGACTCCACACCTGTCTCAGGAGCTGCTGATATCCAACTCACACCCACCCTCTCGTTAACCTCGGTTTTTCATGTCCCGGGCTCCCCGTTCAACTTGCTTTCTATTAGCCGACTTACCCAGGACCTTGATTGTCATGTTACATTCTTACCGTCTTTTTTTGTTGTGCATGATCGGCAAACGCAGAATATTATTGGTACCGGACGGCTGTCTCATGGGCTCTATCTTCTTGATGTCCTTCCTTCTACCCTCTCTGTCGTATCCTCAGTTGAGTGGCATCGTCGGCTTGGACATGCTCCTCTCCAAATTCTGAAGCAAGCTCTTCCGAAAGTCTCCTTGCATGAGTTTTCGTGTGAGTCATGTATCTTTGGTAAACAACATCGAGTCTCTTTTAGTCATGTCTGTAATCAGAGTAACACTCCTTTTTCCATTGTCCATTATGATATTTGGGGCCCTTATAAAGTCCCTAGTATATTTGAGTATCGCTACTTTGTTATCTTTATTGACGATTACTCCCGAGTGACATGACTTTATTTACTACGGGATCATACTGAACTCATCTTTATATTCTGAACGTTCGTTACTGAAGTTCAAACTCAGTTCTCTTCCCCGCTTAAAATTATCCGCAATGACAATGCGCGGGAATATACGAGCCGAACATTCACCGCTCTTTGTGTTGAATTTGGCATTATACATCAACCATATTATGCTTACACTTCTCAGCAAAATGGTGTTGCTAAGCGTAAAAATCAACACTTCCTAGATGTTGCCCGCTCCTTAATGCTCCAAATGAAGGTACTCATCGAATACTAGAACTCTGCAGTATTGACTGTCTATCATCTCACCAACCGTCGACCTTTCTCCGTCCTAAACTTCATCACTCCATTTAGCCTCTTGTTTCCTTCTCAATCTATGTTTCCTCTCCCACCTCAGCTGTTCGGATGTGCTTGCTATGTCCATAACCTTGGTCCACCTACAAAAAAATTTGCTCCCCGTGCAACCAAGTGTATGTTTGTACGGTACTCTCGAACTCAAAAAGGGTATGTGTGTTACTCTCATATCGACCGGAAAGTGGTTGTGTCTGTTGATGTTACTTTTCTAGAAGACCAACCCTTTCTAGCCTCCACCTCGATACCTTCT
This sequence comes from Platanthera guangdongensis, assembly GCA_039583875.1. NCBI lineage: Eukaryota > Viridiplantae > Streptophyta > Magnoliopsida > Asparagales > Orchidaceae > Platanthera > Platanthera guangdongensis. The sequence goes on along the minus strand of CM077151.1, from coordinate 33,452,237 downwards.
TGTGGGCAACATGTGCCTCGTCCTGCTATTCCGGTCATGACTTGTCTACCTCATCTTCTTCCAACGCCCTACGTGGAACCACCTGCTCCCGCACCACCATCAACCAATCAGCCACCAACCAAACCTCCTCTCATCCGTGTCTACACTCACCGTACTCCGAACTCCGGAGCTCAGCCACTGCTACCGTCTACCAGTACGATCTTGCGGCCAGCTGATCCTGCCCCCGCCTTAACGGCTCATCCTATGACCAACTATATTTCCCTATATCGGCTCTCTCCTTCTTTGCGAAAATTTGCTCTTGCTTTTTCCTCTATTTCTCTACCTAACACTGTGCAGGAGGCTCTTCAACACCCTGGGTGGCGTGCGGCCATGGAAGCTAAGATGTCAGCCCTTTGGGCTAATCATACTTAGGATTTGGTACCTCTTCCGTCAGCCCAGTCTTGTGGTAGCTGTAAATGGATCTTTGTCATTAAACATGCTCCAGATGGGACTATCGATCGGCTTAAAGCCTGTCTTGTGGCTCATGGGTTCACTCAGCAATAAGGCTTGGACTATGAGGAGACTTTCTCCCCTGTCGCCAAACTAAATTCTGTTTGGGTTCTTATCTCTCTTATTGTTCATCGCTGTTAGCCACTACATCAACTGGACATTAAAAATATCTTTCTTAATGGTGATCTTCAAGAGATGGTCTACATGAACCAACCTCCCGGGTTTGAGACCACGGGGGATTCTAGGGTATGTCGACTGCGAAAAGCTATCTATGGTCTCAAACAGTCCCCTCGAGATTGATTCGAAAAATTTAGCAAGGTTGTTCGTGATATTGATTTTCAGCGGAGCTCTGCTGACTTCTCTTTTTTTACACGTCATCGAACAACATGGACGGTAATTCTCCTAGTCTATGTGGATGATATTCTGATAACTGGCGATGACTCTATCGGGATACAACAGATCAAACAACACTTAAACTCCGTCTTCCAGACAAAAGAGCTGGGAAACCTTCAGTACTTCCTTGGACTTGAGCTTGCTCGAAGACCTGATGGTCTGGTCCTATCTCAACGGAAATATTGTCTTGACCTTCTTCAGGATGCTGGTTATTCCGGATGTAAACCCACAGAAACACCTATGGATGTCAACCACAAGCTGAGTGACCATGGAACCGAATCAGATTCTCTACTTACAAATCCTGAATATTATCGGCGTCTTGTGGGAAAACTGATATATCTAACTGTCACCAGGCCCGATATCTCATTTGTTGGTGGAGTGGTAAGTCGTTTTATGCATTCACCAAGAACATCTCATCTACAGGTTGTTGAACGCATCTTAAGGTACTTCAAAAGCTGCACCGGGACGAGGGTTGATATACAAGCCATCCTCCTCTTTATCCCTTGTTGCGTACATTGATGCTGATTATGCAGGCTCACTTGACGATCAACGATCCACCACTGGTTTTTGTAACTATTTTGGAGGAAAACTCATCACATGGCGCAACAAGAAGCAATCGGTTGTTGCTCGCTCTTCTACTGAAGCAGATTATCGTGTTATGGTTGTTGTCGTGTCTGAACTTACCTGGTTAGAAAGCCTTCTTTGTGACTTCGGTGTCAAACTCTCCTCACCTGCTACTCTATTCTGCGACAGTCAGACAACTATACATATTGCAAAAAATCAGGTGTTCCATGAGCGATCAAAACACATTGAGGTTGGTTCTCACTTTGTTCGGGAGAAGGTGCAACTGAAGAAACTTGAATTGAAACATGTTCCAGCTTCCGGGCAAGTTGCTGACATCTTTACCAAGGCTCTATGATGCAACCCACAGTGCATCTTTTTATTTTTATTTATTGTACCCGTATTTTTTCTTGTCGTGCATGTCTTTGCGCTTAGTTGGGATATTATGTTCTGTCGCGCACATTATTAGCGCTCTGGATATTATTTTGTAATGCGTGCACTACTTGCACAAATTTTGGTTTGGCTCGTTGGTGTGACCGGCCAACGAGACCTTAAATGCATAGGTCCGGTAATTTAAGGATAAATTAGTTTAGGGCAAGCTTGAATTAATTAACTATTTTTATTAAAATCATTCTCTAAGCCTACAACTGGACCCACCGTAGAATCCCCCCCCTTTCCTTTAAAGTGAAATTTGTCATTAGCCATTTTATAACCCTAAAATTAGGTTATAAAACCCCCCCCCCCCCCTCCTCCTTGAAAAAAAATCGGCTGGGAAATTGAAACGAACGAACGCCTTTTTAGGTTTCTTCGGTTGATTTCTCCCAGCGCCAACCTACCCCGCTTTTCTCTCCCCCCCAGCGTCGACGAGCTCTTCTCGCCTGAAGCCGCACCTCCTCCAGCAACGATTTCCACGTTCTTCTTCCCCGACGGAAGGCTCGCTGAAGCCCTGCAATGCTTGCGCGCGTCTCTTCCCCGACGGAATTTTTCCTGCAGATTCCCCACTCCTTCCAGCGCCGTTCTTCAGCGGCCACGCCAGCAGCTTCCTCCAGCAATTCCATCGAGCCTCCAGCTATCCACTCTTCCTACAACCAGTTGTGACACTGTTCCCGAGTATTTGTTGTCGCCAGAAGCCCGGTTCCAGGCCATCCCGAGCTCTGCAGCCTCCTAACGCCGCCTCCTAAATCTTGAGGGGATTTGGAAGACTCCGTCTCTCTTCCCCGTGGTATACCTCTCATCTCCTCGCATTGCGAACACTAGTAATTTTTATTCTTACATGTTTAGATGGATAGTAATTAATTGAGCTTGCCCTAGTTAATTTCATCTCTTGATTTTCGTTTGTTTTCAAACACGTGCATGCCACCACTTTATGTCTGTGTCTGCGGGATCATGTTTCGTGACGCTATTACGTTTGTGCGGTAGCCTTGCGTTCGCGAGCGACGTCGTGGTCATTTTATTTGTTAGAAGTAGCCCGCAAAGTCATTCGCGCCACATTACTTTTAAATAGGTCGCAATTATTATTTTCAAAACTACAGCCCTAGGATTCGGATCACATCAGTTTGGTGTGGCTGTTGAGATATCTCACTCCTATTATGGGATAGCCGAGTGCCGTTCGTTTTAGGAGTTTTAAGTTTTCAAAAAAATATATAGATAAAAAAATTAAGCGATGGAGTCTAGAGTCACACACATTGAGGGAAGTTTAGGAGACATGGGTAAACGTCTGGAAGAACTCATGGCCGCTGTCACTACACTCACTGTCTCCGTAAGAGATACGAATCAGGTCATGTTAGGGTTACGCGCTTCGGTCAACAACTTGGAAGCACAATATCACTTAGGGGGTCCTCCTGCACAACCCCCTACTCCTCCTGCACGACCTCCTACACCTCCACCGCCAGAACCCCAACCAGCTCATCACGAACACGGGCATCCACCTAGGTGGGATGCGAGTATTAAATTAGATGTTGGGGATTTTGAGGGCACACTCGAGCTAGAGGTGTGTCTTGATTGGTGTGAACGACTTGAGCGATTTCTCAGTTGGAAGCGCACACCTGCCCACCAGCAGGTGGAGTATGCTACCCTGAAGTTGAAGGGCCCCCGCACTCACATGGTGGGGGCAAGTCGAGCGGATGCGATACACTATGGGGCAACCACCTATCACCACCTGGGTTGAGTTCAAAGCTCAACTTAAGAGGAGGTACGTCCCCGCAGATTTCATGCAGACCTTGTATCGTAGGTATCACAATCTACGACAAGACAAGCAAACTATCGACGAGTACACGAATGAGTTCTTAGTCCTCCAGTCACGCTTAGATCTGAATGGGGAAGACCACATGGTTGTGGCCCGTTATCTGAATGGGCTACGGTACGCGATACGAGACCAGTTAGAGCTTCATGATTTTCGGGACCTTGGAGAGATTTCCAGCCGAGCACGTCGAGTGGAGGCCCTCCAAAAGAGGACATCTGGTCAGAGGTCTACTGATGGACCTAGGTCTACTGATAGACCCACTTCGAGCACCACCACTACTACACCCACATCTGTTACTACTGATTCACCACCTCTTGCCATTACTGGAGCCCAGAATCTTCACCCTGGCCCGTCCCGGGGTAAGGAGCCCATGGGAGCCCGACCCCACACTAGAGTGTTTCAATGTTTCAAGTGTATGGAGCCCGGGCACAAGTCTTCTGAGTGCCCGCAACGTCAGTTCGTTGCTGTGATTGATTCCACCTCCGGGGGTGAACCCGAGTATGGGGTTTTCCTTAGTGACGCCCAACCCGAGCCCCTGCCCGAGGCTGATAGTGTTATCGAGGTCGAGGGCGAGCAAGCAGAGCACCTAGTTTGTGTTCTTCACTCTAGTTTGATTACCTCTCGCGAGACCACTGAGCAGGATCCTCGACGAAAGGAAATTTTCCGCACTACCGTCCGCATTCAGGAGCATTTATGTTCCATCATTATTGATAGCGGCAGTATGGAAAACTACGTGTCTCAGCGAATGGTGGAGAAGTTAGGACTTTTGACGCGCCCCTTAGAGCAGCCGTACCATTTATCTGTCAATAGTTCGTTGACTATACCCATTACTCATCATTGTCAGGTAGAGTTCTCTATCAGGAGCGTGTATCGTGATTCGGTGTTATGAGATGTCGCCTCCATCGATGTTTGTCACATACTTCTAGGACGACCCTGGCAATATGACCGACATGTTCTGCATGATGGTGTGAAGAACTCCCTTTCTTTTGATCACCATGGGCGCAAGATTATTCTTCTTCCCTGGAAGTATGGTCCTGTTCCTAGAGCACCTGGGAGGACCTCACTAGCATCTACTTCGTCGTCCTTAATCTCCACTACACCACTCCTATTTAGTGCTACGCTTCGGCCTGGGCCCTCACTCCAGGAGGTGGCGTCTGATTTTCGAGAGTCGTCTATTTTGGGTGCTCTGGAAGCGCCACCTTTTATTGACTTCGTATTTGACGAGCACGCGTTTAGTCTGCATCGTTTGTCCTTGGTGGCAGTCGAGCACATTGAGGCACCTCACCTCGATCGTTTGAGGTTTGAGATTTTTAGGTCGAGTCATACGAGGAGAGTTGAGATGACCTGTAGGTTTTGTACCCCTCATCGGGACACTCGTTTCCATGGGGTTTTGTGGAAAATTATAATCGATAGATTTGGGATTTGCTTAAAATGTTGTGACTCGAGTGAGATTTTATCGGGTGACGTCAAAGCGGTGGACGGTCCTGGTCTAGCGGACGATCGCAAGTGTCTACCAAGCAAGAGGATGTTGCGTCATGAATTACTGGTTCCACGGCTTGCTTCCATTTGTTTCGCGTTTTCCCTCCCACCACTTGTTCGCTACACATTGCCCCTGTCATCCCCTGCAAGCTCTAATAATTACTATTCCTTTAAATGTTTTGCATAAAATTTGGCTAATGGATTGCGAGTTTGGGAATAAAAGGTTACTTCCAAACGGGATCGAGTTCTTTCAACCCCGGGGGAACTGATGCAACCCGTAGTGCATCTTTTTATTTTTATTTATTGTACCCATATTTTTTTCTCTTGTTGCGCATGTCTTCGCGCTTAGTTGGGATATTATGTTCTGTCGCGCACATTATTAGCGATTTGGATGTTATTTTGTAATGCGTGCACTACTTGCACAAGTTTTGGTTTGGCTCGTTGGTGTGACCGACCAACGAGAGCTTAAATGCATAGATCCGATAATTTAGGGATAGATTAGTTTAGGACAAGCTTGAATTAATTAACTATTTTTATTAAAATCCTTCTCTAAGCCTACGCCAGCCCCACCGTAGAATTTCCCCTCCCCTTCCTTTAAAGTGAAATTTGTCATTAGCCATTTTATAACCCTAAAATTGGGTTATAAAGCCCCCCCCCTCCTTGTAAAAAAATCGGCTGGGAAATTGAATCGAAGGAACGCCTTTTTAGGTTTCGTCGGTTGAATTGAACGAACGCCTTTTTAGGCTTCTTCGGTTGAAATGTGTCAATATTTGGACTTGGGAATGGGCAACGGTTACTAACCCACGCAAGCAGACGTCACAAACAAGAGAGGTCAATAAAAAAGGTGAATAACGACAACTAGAAGATCCCGCCACACACCCAGGAGGGTATATGAACTCCCCCTCCTAAACCAAATGATGTGATGGGTTAAAGGGGGAGAGGCAGACTAGTTGGGTGCACTGGCGGGCTCGCTGATTCTAGGCAAGGTCACACGTGGCTCGCTAGCACTGCACCTCCCCTTGACGACATGTCATATTTATAGAAAAAGATGAGATGGGGGGTCTAGTGACAATGGTCAACTCCCCTACCCACGTGCGGATTTGACCAGATAGTAGGCGAGTTAACGCGAGTTGATTGTATGATTGGCAAGTTAAGGAATATATTTTGTGTGAATCAGGTGCAAGTTCTTAGCGACTTGGGCAGGGTGTTGATAGTACTGTTGCAGATTTGCGTTGACCATTCTGAGTCGTTGACTGCCCTCGATGAGTACGGGTTGTACACTAAAAAATGGAAATAAACAGAAAATTCAATGTAGCGGACCTGACTTTTTACTACGAGAAGCGCACGTATGTAGAACCTTTCTCCACTCCCGCGCATGGGCAACATCATCCCTTACTTCCTCCTAACTCCGCCCTAGTCTTAGCTTGATGAGTCTCACCATGAGAGCCACGTCACACCACCGACAGTTGAACCAATTCATTTTTCAAAAGGAAATATCTTACTTAGAGTTACCCACAACTCCAGGAAGCATAATTCATATTGTTTCCCATGACTTCACAATTGTAGGCAGGCGAGATACACTGCAATATCTTGTCTGTTTGAGTAGTTGCCCGGCCTCAAATGATACTTGAATCTACCCAGAGAAGCTTGAGCGTCTCGCGCTTAGGCTACATCGAAAGTATGACCATCCTCACTTACCAGAGATGAGTATTTTCAAGTTGGCGAAGTTGAAGAAGATCGCCAACTCATATACGTTCATTCTCGCAGGAGGTAGTGATCTGCTATCTGTTTGGAAGATCTGAATCCACTGATGCGTACGGATCAGTGGACGCTATGAGCTGTCCAAGTTGGGTGCCCTAGTTGTACTTGTCTATATATATACATGATATTTAAAGAATCAAGTGTTTCATGAAATCCCGACTACTTGTGTATATATCATTACTTAAACATCAATTTTTGTGTTTGAATTTCATCCTGCAAGGCTGCAATTGAACCGAAAAAATTGACAGATTCAATTCATGTGCCTCAAAACCTTTCTGCAAATGAATAAAAGAATTGGTTTTGACTCATTTCCAAAACCTACGAGTTTTTTGTTTTCGGCCAAAAACCCATTTATTTCTCCCAATTCTTGTGAAACGAAGGGGCCTTAAGAATACTCCATAGAGAGGCAAATGTCGTTGACTTCAATTAACTTTACCGGGTCTACTCTTTTTCCATCATAATCGCTGGCAACTAATCACCACCGACGAAAGGAAATTGCAAAATTACAACTAAATTCCAGCATGCCGAACAATCCATGAACAAACCCTAGAAATAAGTTCTAAAATGGGGCATCTCCAAATGTTTAACCTATTTTTCTCCTCACGGGATTCACCTATTGAGAGTAACTCGGGTTGGAATCAACGATGAAGAGGGAGACGGGTATTGAGAAGTACTAGGGGTTAAATCATAACCTTGGAAAAAGAGCCGACGCCGAGGACCGGTCCCAGCTCAAAATCGTCGACGGTGAAGTTTTCCTGCGGCGCCCTGAAGGTGAAGTTGCTCATTCTTGGTGGAGCGCTGCAACGGACGGAGTTTCCCAGCAGCGGCGGCCGAACCCTCGCTTCGAACTCGTTTGTGGACGATTCCCGGCATTCCCTGCGCACCGTCATCTCTGCCTGTTAGATGAAGGAGAGAAAGGGGGCGATTGATTAACGATAATGTGGATCTGGGAAGACGACGAGACGGGAGGAGGAGGAAGGGAGAACGTGGGGAGCAGCATCTGGGAGCTGCGTCTCTGTTGGAAGAAGACGAAAAAAACTGTAACGGTTACGATTCTGGGGTCCCAACGCTGGAACCACCGAGGGAGTCATTTGGCGTGTCAATGATTATAGGGGCGTGTATAGAAAAATAGGGGTCAAAACCGAGCCGAATCGATCCACCGAACGGATCAATTCGGTTCCATTTCGGTTTTACGGGGTGAAAAACAGACCCATTTTTTATTCGATTTGTAATCGGGAAAAATAGAACGGATAATTATTATTTGATACAGTTATACAAGGCAAAGTCGGGGCAAATTAATCATTCTATTTTTTCCATTTGAAATTGTCATACGTAGAGCTAAATCGTCCATTGCTGATTTTGGCTCTGTTTGGGACAGCTCTGGCGGATTGAAAAGCTGCTGTCCGGATAGAGCTGTTTTAAAATAGATTTCTGGGGAGCAGTTTTGAAAAGCTGCAGAGTGTTTGGGTATTCTGTGCAGAAGTGCGCTCGGAATCGCCCGAGGAAGGACGTCGGGGGCTCGGAATCGCCGGAGGAAGGCCGTCAGGGGCTCGGAATCGCCGGAGGAAGACCGTCCGACCTCTAAGCATGTTCCATCTGAAGAAACCATTAGATTTCCAAAACCTGTGAGAGAGAAAGCTATTTTGCAAGAGCAGAAGCTGGGGGGAGGGAGATTTCTGAAAAGCTGGAAAACAGCTCTGGCGGATTGAAAAGCTCTTCACAGGGAGCTGTCCCAAACACATATAAAACAGCTCTGGCGGCTGGAATAGAGATTTTCCAGCCGCCAGAGCTGCGCCAAACAGACCCTTTAATTGTCCGCGGTTCTATAAAGAAAAAAATTGTTATCCGCACTTTTTTTGTAATCTGTGGTTCATTGCAGAAAAAATAAAATATTTCATGTGTTGGGATCATGAAAATGGGTTTCTATTGGTTGGACTTGGGATTGACCAAATGCTATTGGTGTAGCGGTCGACCCGGATGAGACAACAAGTAGGAGATAGAGAACACACAAAAAACAACTATGAATTACCTACAAACAAAACATGTGTGCTATAGCGAAGAGATCTCATCACATACTTGAAAGTTCATAGGAACTTCCTCTTCCAAAGTCAATGCTAAGCTTTGGTGGGGGTGGGGGGTGGGGGAGGGGGGGTCAAAAGGGGTGTACAACCTGTATTCGTCAAGGGTAGGACTATTCATGCAAATCAGCTGAAGTCCAAGCCAACAGAAGTTTAAGTAAGCAGAAGTCTAAGTCAGCAGAGATCAAAGTCAACAAGGTCATTACCCCCTTAATTGGCAAGAAGGCTTTCCAAGTTGCCTACTTGGGGAGGAAGCCCTCCAAGTCGCCTACTTGGTCAGGAAGTCTTATAAGTCGCCAACTTGGCGAGGGCGCCTTCCAAGTCGCCTACTAGGCGGAGCAGCCTCTCAAATCGACCACTTGCCATAAATCACATAGATGTCGCCCCTTGGCGAGGAACTTCCACGTTGTTGTGGCAGGTATGTCGCGGGGAGAGGTCATTCTCACAATAATGACCCCCCCCCCCCCCCCCCACCCACTAGGATTTGTCTATAAATAAGACCCTAGATGTATCATGAATGATACCTGAAAATCTTGGTCCCCCCTCCCCCTTGAGGCTGCATCTCTCTAAATGGTGTCTTCTTCGTACCTTGCTTGGCCGTTTTGTTGCGGACGGGAAGTTTTCTCTTAAACTTCTTGGTACGTGGTGGGACATATATGTTGCAGTATCTGAGGTCTTTTAGTTTTTTTCTTCTTTACGCTAGTATTCAAAACCAATCGACGGAATCGCGGGATCATTAACCTCATGCTGCATTTAGATTCGAATATTTGAAGTAGAGATTTTCCCGGCTTCAGCAAGGAGTGCCTTCTATTTGAACCTTGGGGTCATATTTATAGGCAAATCTAAATGGGGTATAGTCTTCGAACAACTTCTTCAGGCTTAACCAAAATGTTTTTCACTGACCTAAATGATATGCGGACAACCCTCCACACCTTACGCAAAATGTTATTCTCAAACCCTAGTGGGGTGGGGGCACTTTCCTGGAGGTCGCCGAGTTCTCCCCTTGAGGTCGTTGTGTACTCTTCATGGGGTCGCGTGAGCACTCTCCTTGAGGTCGCCGATGACTTTTCATGAGCTTGCTGAGAACTCTCCTTGAGGTCGCCGACCACTATCCTTGCGGACCGAGTACTATTCTTGAGGTCGTTGAGTGCTCTCCTTAGGCCTACCTAGTTGAATGCTTGAGGTTGTCGAGTTGGTCTCCTAAGGCGTCTTCCTTAGAAATTTCTGATTTTGACGAATTATGAGTTACACAACATTCATTATTGCAATTACAAGCAATCTATCTTGGCAAAAAAAGTATTTGAAATTTTTAATTCAATTAATGAGTGCTTACATTTACTTAGAATTCTCTAACAAAAACGAATAACTAATATACGCTCAAATAAAATCTTAAAAAAGTAAAGTGATTTCAATAAGGATTGATTGGCCGGTGTTGACCCCAATTTATAGTAAAAATCTGGTTGTGAATAGCCAGGTCCCCCTCTACCCCCACTATCTATGTGATTCCTACCGCGCACGGGAACCCAACCGCCACGCGGGATCCCGTGCACCGAGCCGTTCGTCGCCTAGCGGCGGCGTTGGTTTGCAACGCAAGGCCGCCATCCCCCTCCATCGAGGTCGCGGCCGAACCCACCAGGGCCGGCCTCCCCCTCCAGTGAGGTCGCCCGGAGTGGCTTCGGTCCCGTCTCGAAATGTGCTAGAGGGATGGAGAACTCATCCTCCTTTATGGAGTTGATAGACTCGCCATATTTAGGCGTGCGAGCCTCGAACCTCGGCGGCACAAACTCTGCGATAATCTAAGGCATTTCTTCCTCCGAGACCTGCCCGTCAGGGAAGACGTAGTCCAAGAAATGGGGTGCACAGTTTTGGCGCTCCTCCTCGTCGTCGCCGACCATCTTGCGAGAACTTTATGCGAGTGCTCAGGGGGCTTTGGAGAAAAGCGGGAGGGGATCAGTTATGATGGTAGGTGGCGACCGATCAAGGGGGTGGGGGTATTTATAGAAGACGGGGGAGGGTGGGTCCGGCCAATTGGTGCGAATCCACTCGCCGCTCCCACGCTCGCAAGGCATCCCGCGGCATACTGCGCCTCAGTCCACTCGCGGACAGCGACTTGAACATGTTCATTCGCATGACAAAAAAACCACTTGACATCACGAGTCGTGCACTCGCGACGAGACTAAAAATATATGCATACAATAAGATGCTTACGCAGAATGATCGGATCATTAAAACATTCAAGAGTCAGCAGGCATTATCTAGATAATTCGTGCAGCATAAAAGAGAATATTAAATAATTCAGTTCAAGGTAGCTTCGTTCTCGGAGAATTAGTGCGGAACCCATTTCCATGAGCCCTATCCTCGCATCCTGACTTGCGGACCTCCCCCCTGGGTGACTTCCTCAAGAACGACAGTGATCTCGTGCTGAAGCGTTTGACAACACTCCTTCATCTTCTTCAGGTGCATCTCCAGGGAAGTCGTGTTCACTCCAAGGAGCTTTTGCATCGTGCTCGTAAAAGAGGCGCACTCGCACTCTAACGTCTCCACACGTTGATGTAAAGAGAGAAGTTGAGGCAGGCCTTCATCCGTTGGCTGAGTCCGTTCACCCTGCATCTCGCGAAGCATGAACTCATGTTTCAGCAAAAGGACCGCCACCCGCTCAGTTAGCTCCGCAACGGACGTCGGCTCGCCGAGATAGCCTCGGATCAGGTCAGTAGAGGGTAGTGTTGAGTATGTCGCGGTAGCATCATGATCGCCCTATGGAGACGGCAGTGGCGTATGGTGAAAGAAACTGGGAGATCAGTGCAGATGAGTGAGATGAAATGTATGAAGCGTGTCAACTATTTACCCAGAGAGGTATCTCCCTCCTTAACGGGGTGATGCGAGGGAAAACTGGGCTGACTACATAAGGGATCGCTGAGAGGTAGCATCAGTGACTTTCCTGATCCAACCCGCGGGACAACAGAATTACAAAGAACCTGAACATGCGGCGTCGAGGTCCCTACGCCCCTACTCGTAGGGTATTTCGTGGCGTCGGCGAGATATTGACCGTGATCGTGGATCGGAGGGCTGGTCGGCGAAGGAGTCGAGGTGACATCAATAAAAGAAGGCACTACGCAGACACGAGAAAAACTCAGAACCATACTCGCCAGCGAGCACAAGCTGAATCGACAAAAACTAACACTGACCAGGAATCTACGCGCGGGTGTCCGGCTCGCCCCAACTTGCAAGCATCCCTTGCGCCTCGTCGTCGAGATGATCCACGATCCCAGTAGAGGCAATAGACTGCGAAAATGTACGATTATGACGTGTTTCAGCTAGGTGAGTACCGAATTAACAACGACAAGATTTCATAGCATAACGTGGGTTGGGAGATGGCCTCGCGGCCGGAGAAAAGTGGAGGGGATTTTGGTGAGCCCGACACCCCTCCTGGGGGATGGGCCCTCGACTTCTTAAGCACTCAGTTCTCATGCTTCTACGATGCGTTCCGGGAGGAATGCTCTGTGGCGATGGTCATTAGGTTGGCAGTGTCCACCTTATTCTTCTCCATGTCGGCGAAAATACACGCAAGAGCAGCTTGTGAGAGTGGCATGGCGATGGAGAGTAGGAGGCTTTTGGAAGGAATGAGGAAGGGAGAGGGGGTGTAAGGAATTTTTTGGGGCAACCACTCCCCCACAGTATTTATAAGCTTGGGTGGGGGCCCACCGTAAGATTTCTCTCGGCCCCCACTCGCCAAATAATGATGGGGTTGAATTATCTTTCCGAGTCAGGAATAAATCTCGCAAAGAGCGGGTATTGTGTACAACCCCGTATTTGTTGAGTGGACCCAGCTAGCTCGAGGACAAGGAGCAAGCGCACAATTTCACCAGACAATCACTACTTACCCAGCATAGTGGGGGCGAGCAGAGACGGCGAGTCGAAGTCTCTCTTGTGGGTGAGAGGTAAGATGGTGAGTGCCCAGTCTCATCGGTGCTCGCCGGCCGGGCGACTAGAGAGTGCCCAGTTCCATCGGGCACTCGACGCTGAGGCGCGTAGACCAAAGTGCGTCGACTTGCCTTTAGTGGACATTCTTTTCGATTTTTCTTTTTATCTATAATTCAATTCTGGTCTCCCATTAGCCCCTCCAAACATCAGAGTTATGTTGTTGGCAGACTTGATGTTTCACACTTGAGAATTTCTAGTCTTTCTGATCGGGGCCTAACATTCTCATTATGCCAACGACAAAAACTAGTTTCTTTAGGCGATCTAGTTCGAACGACATAATGTGGTTACAGTTCATATATAGCATGTTGCTCAAATCTTCATGCCAACACCGGCGTTCAAAGCCATCATGGTGAACGACAAGACGCGGGTCAGCCTCGCTCCCCTTGCTCGTTCATCCCTCTGGCCTTTTGGCTTGGCACTTCAGGCTCCCAACATCAATTGTCGCTCACATTGTCCCTAGGACCTGAGCCTTCAAAGATCACATCAGTGGCTATCACAGCCATAATAGTTGGGATCTCCAGGCTCAACATCTTCTCATACTACGCACTTTGTCTCGCGGACACAGGCTTCGCAACCACATTTAGGCTGGCTCTCATGGCCACCTTAGCTGGGCTCGTAAGGCTCTCAGCTTCAAACAACAGGTCTCCCAGAGACAGGCCTCTCATAGCTCACTGGGAGCTATCGTCGGTGGTAGCACTACCTCCGCTTAATAGGGGATAGAATTGCGTTTCTTCCCCACTTTTGGGTGTTTTCCTAGAGGCAACCTCCAATAATATCACTACAGCATCTTGCACACTCCCTTGATCCCGGATTCTACATGTTTATCTACACATTTATCTCCGACATGCAAATCAATCTTCATCAATCCAGACTAACCTGTCTTGTTGGGCTTCACATAACATGTCTATTTCTTACTTCGATTCTGGATTCTATATGCAATTTCTACTGGGGATCACAATGATCTACCCATTGGAAACCACCATTTTCTTCACCTTTTTGGTGAGGGGTTCCATGCACGTATGCAAATTGAGGACTTTACTTATCCAAGGAGAAAGTCGTTACCATTGGTGATCGCTTAGGAGTCATGCTCTTGCTCTTGAACTAGATGGAGCTGATCATCACAGCTTCCACTCCACAGATCTGGCTTCGATTCGCGAATCTGATCACACGAATGCCTTCTCAATAGGGCTAGAGCACCCTTGCTCCTGCTTCCTGGATTTTCCCTTCTCTTTCCTCAAGAACCAAGAGAGAGAGAATGAGAGAAAAATAATCTCATCACCAGCCTTTATCAGGGAGCTACTGTCGCACGGTACCTTTGTTATCGCTGCACGATACCCTTTAGCGGTGGCGATGGCCTCATCCAGCACCGCTCTGCCACTCCTACTATCGCTACGCGGTAACTTACAACCGTCGGGCGGTATCGACTAGAGACCTTTGTCCATTAATTTAGTTAGCTACCGCCAGCGATAGGTCTACCTCTGAGCGGTAACCTCCAGTGACCAATTCTCTATCATTTTCAGGAACTTTGGGGTATTACAAATTGAGAGAAATTTAAAACCCTAGCCTTCTAAAGACTGGCTCATTCACCTCAAATCCTAAACCTCGACTATCCCCCATAAACCCTCATGGCGATATCGTGGAGCAAGATCATCTAGACAAAGTAGAAAGGCCTGACGTTATTGGGGGCGGATGGTGATATTGGGATAGTTAAATCGGGAGAAAGACGAGAGGTGGAATTAGTGAAGTTGGAGGAATAAGGGGGAGGCGATAGTCTTCGACATCAGGGAAGCATCCATGCGACTCCACATCTTGTGGAAGGCGGGCGGCGACTTCAAAAAATCGCGGCAATGGAGTGGAGTATCAACTTTCGATGAACGGTGAGGGCGAAAACAACATCTACTGAAGGATCCAAGAGCTTCTAAGGTATACCTCGTAACCCTAGATCTAATTTGGAGAACCCTTTCTATGTGCATTCCTGATAGTTTCAATTTTTTCGGTTTAGGCAATGTCTTTGAAAAAGAATGGGAAAGGGAAAGAGAAGGAAATAGCCCATAAGGGCATCAAATTGGTAAGAAAAGAGGCTAGACATCATTTCAAATCTTTGAGAACTACCCCCTTCATTTTTGAAAGAGGGTTCAAGATGGAAAAATGAGCTTGGAGTATCATATATATGGAACAAGTCAAAGCACTCCAGTTGGAGTCGTTCTACCAGTCGAGGAGTTCTCCCTTTAGTATATGAGTTCTATGCAAATGCTAAAAGTGATGAGGGGAGAAGGTGTTTGTAATAGGGATCAAAGTAGAGTTCTCTGCAGAAAGAATTTGTGACTTGTTCGACGTGGATGACCAAGATCAAGCCCATTACACTATAGTTTTAACCAACGCAACTTCATGGGAGATGGTAGAAGTTGTGTGTTGTACACCAGAGCCAGTTTGGTCTAGCCAAGCGCAAAAAACGCGGAATGCGACATGTCTAAATTGGTTCTCTTTATTAATGCAAGCATCATGCCCACAAGGTATCTCAACACATAATCCTCGCGAAAATGACTCTTATCTAGTGCATCATACATGGAGTAAGGTTTAACCTAGGAAATATCATCACTGCGCAGCTAGTGCAACAAGTTTAGGAGGAGAGTGTGCAACAACTTTGGTTACCCAACATGATTACGAAATTATGTCGTAATGCAGGGGTGGTGGAGGAAGAAGAGGAAATGATCACATGGGTGAAACGACACATCAATGAGACAATTGTCGAGTTGAACATCATGGTGGCTGCTGGAACAATGAAAAAGCAGAAATTGTTGAGATTAATGAGTGATGGAAGTCTGCAAGGACGGCGACGACAAACCCCATATAAATTGATATTCTAGTGGCAGATAGTGGTACCGATCCGAATGTTTTGATGGAAAATATTGAGTACATGAAAGCATAGCAGAGGTGTCATCACCTATATGTAAAGGAACATTGGAGGAAATTCATGCGAACCGGGTTAAGTTAATGAAGAAGGAAAAGATTGCAGTGACAGAGCCGAGTTTCGGGATGTTGGGACAATTCGACGATGAGGGCTACCTACTGACTTTAGATCGGAAGAGAGTTGATCCGACGGTGGTTTCTACAACCGAGGAGGACGAGAGTGAGCATGAATAGTATCATCTTTGTTTCAGTTTCTTCTTGCCTAGCATATTTGCGTTTTGAGGTGACCATCTGACTGCTTATGTGATGAACAATATTTTGTGATAAGATATTTTGGATGCTATATTTTGTAGTGCACTGCTATATGTTTATAGTCCTATTATGATGACTGTTGTGATGCACTTTTATATTATACATGTTTATGAGCAAATATGCAATTTAATTTTCTGAGATCTTATCTATAACATTATACAATTTCTATATTTTAGTGTGTTGCACTACTTGTGATGCCTCCATATACATTGCCATAAATAATCACATCACATGATGCTACAAATTGTACTTTCATTTGGTTTACTCATTAAACATGTTAATTTGAGAAGTTATGTAAAATGTTTGTTGT
The DNA here is from genome assembly GCA_039583875.1 of Platanthera guangdongensis. NCBI lineage: Eukaryota > Viridiplantae > Streptophyta > Magnoliopsida > Asparagales > Orchidaceae > Platanthera > Platanthera guangdongensis. Next base: position 33,435,721 of record CM077151.1, on the reverse strand, counting down.
GAGAATAATCTAAGTTGTCTGTTATTCACTTGGAGGTATGTTGTTAGGCATGTAGTAATACTCCCTAAATTTCTTATTACACATTTTTTTGTTGCATTTTTATCAAGCCAAGTGCAAGTTTTACAGGGGGCCTTTAATGATGAACCTCATTATACAACCTCATACTCGCTGGGTGGGACCAAGATCCCCCAAGGACCCGGATTGGGCTAGCTTTGGGCACACAATTGGATCAAGTAAGAAAGCAGGCGGGAGGGCTCTCGTCGTAAGTAGGCGGGAAGGCTCTCTCCCAGGGGGTCAAGAAATGTCAGTTCGTCGAACGCAATTTGTCGAGCTGAGCCTTCGACTTAAGGTTATTTTCGTCGAGTAGATTTTAGGCTCAGGCCATGGCAAAACCAGGGGGCGGGAAGGCTCCCGCCCTGGGAAGTATCAGGGGCTCGCAGCTTAGGATGGTGGAAGCCCATCGGCCCTCGGAATTGAGTGATGCATCTCCACTCAACGTTCCTTCAGTCTTTTAGTTCCCGCCCGGGGTAGGAGGGAAGGCTTGCGCTCGGGGCAAGTTAGGTTCCCACAGAGCTCAGCAGGAAGAGCTTCCGCCAGGTGGGACCCAGACCTGAAATTACCTAAATACATCTGGTCTGCATTTAGCTCCTCAGAACAGCGGAGTTTGGCTATTGGCAAACCAGCCCAGGGGCATTTTAGTAATTTTAGGGCAGCAAAAGTACGTTTTTTGAAGACCAGATATTGAAAATCTATAAATAGACCCACGGGATACCTCAAAAGGCAGATTTTTCTCATACTCTCATTATATCTTCTAGAGCTTTCTAAGGTACTCCTAGAACATCAATTGGCTTTGGAGGGGAAGCGCTCAGAGAACTTCTGGGTTAGTGAAGGGACCTTCCAGCTGAGGCTTAGGGTCAGTTTTCAGTTCTTTGATGCTAGTCTTGGGTCAAGGTTTGGGAGAAATAGGTGTCGGCTACACCTCAAGGTTCGAACTCTCGTTGAGGCTAGTTTTTGGCTTCAACACTCATCAAGAAAAAGGGGTGTGAAATTTTTGAAACTATGGCTATGCTGAGTGCAATTGACAACCACTCCATCGCATCCAATTCAGGGGAGTTATTTAATTTTTAGTTTCTTTCTCCTAAATAATTATGTGTTTAATTTCAAAAATACTTTAAATTATTTTCATGTTATGAAGGTCTCTTTGTTAGGGACTAGGAAAGGACTTAAGTGTGAAAGTGGAGGTGTTATAACCCACACCATTTGGACGAAGAATAATTTATTTAACCATGAATTGTATGATCTTAATTCTTATTTTAATTGATTAATATGCTATTCTAGTTATTAAATGTTTATTAATTGGTACGGCTATTGACACATCATCCCCAGAAAACTATAAATAGGCTCCTAAGGGCACCTTTGGAGAAGACCTCTTTCTGGGTTTTCCTCTCCCCGGCTAGCTTTGGTTGGCAGGAGCTTCAGCTCATCACTCACTGTGGTCTCCGGGTGGGTGGTCGGAAGCTCCCTTGGCTCTCCAATGGTGCTCGATCCAGCTTTGGTTTGGGAAGGGAGGCAATCTAAGATCTTTCGGGTGTATGATGGGACCTCTTTGCTGCAACTCAGGGTATATTTGAGGTTGTTCTGGTGGGAAGGTTTCTGAACTCTAAGTCCACGACTGAGGCATTAGCTTGAGGGAAGAAAAGGCGAGCTACCCACAGGTCCAAACTTTTCGTTGAACCGTGGTTTTCTGGTTCAACAGTTGACAAATGCGTTTATCATAAAGAAGGTCTTCGGAAAGTGGAGGATGTGTGTCGACTATAGCACCTTAAACCAAGCTTGTCCAAAAGATAACTTCCCACTTCCTAAGATCGACCACCTCATGGACGCAACTACCAGGCACGAACTTTTGAGTTTCCTGAATGCATACTCTAGATACAACCAAATCTGAATGAACCCCGATGATGAGGAGCACGCGACTTTCCAAACCAACAAAATCATCTACTGCTACAAAGTAATGTCTTTTGGCCTCAAGAATGCTGGTGCGACCTACCAAAGGCTGATGAACAAGATATTTAAAAACCACATCGGAAAAACAATGGAGGCGTACGTAGACAACATGCTAGTAAAAAACGCCCGCCACCACAGCCACCTAAAAGATTTGGAGAAGTGTTTTCAAATATTATGCCACTATTAAATGCGGCTCAATTCAGAAAAGTGCGCTTTTGGCGTCACAGGCGAGAAATTTTTTTGGATATGTGTAGCGTTCCCTGTGCTAGGAGCTCGTTTAAATATCGCTTTCAAAAAACGCGGGCCCACTTCATTTTTTGGGTTTCCTTCTTCTTCCCTAATGTAACCTAGGCGATTTCCGGCGATTTCCAGACAGATTTCTTCCTCCTTATTCAGATTTTCGGCATATTTCTTACGAGGCGAACTCCGGTGAAACGTACCTGTTAATATAGGCGTCACCGACGGCCAACTCTTCTTCTCCTCGCACTCGCGATCTCCAAAAGATTTACAGGCGCATTTTCTCGTCGACAGCTTGAGAAGAACCAGGTACGAATTTTTTTCCATCGACGATGCCCTCATCCCGGTGTAATATAGGACTATATTTGCATATAGTGTTATAGACAACTGTATTCCAGATATATTGTAAGACTGTATTGGCATATCGTGTGAAATACAACTATATTTCAAGTGTAATATATGACTGTATTTGCATATTATGTTATAGACAACTGTATTACATATGTAATACATAACTGTATTTGCATATAGTGTTATATACAACTGTATTTCATGTATATTGTAAGATTGTATTGGCATATGGTGTGAAATACAACTGTATTCCAAGTGTAATATAGGACTGTATTTGCATATAATGTTATAGACAACTGTATTCCAGGTATATTATAAGACTGTATTGGCATATAGTGTGAAATACAACTGTATTCCAAGTGTAATATAGGACTGTATTTGCATATAATGTTATAGACAACTGTATTCCATGTGTAATACATGACTATATTTGCATATAGCGTTATATACAATTGTATTCCATGTGTAACACAAGACTGTATTTGCATATAGTGTTATATATAATTGTATTTGCATATAGAGTTATATATAATTGTATTTCAGGTGTAATATACAATTGTATTTGTATATATAACTGTATTTGTAACATCTCATGTTACTTCTGGACCCCTCAACTTAGATTGTGTTAGGCATGGGGTGAGATTTGAGGAGATCAACTAGGTTTGACCCTAGGTAGTGGGTGGTAGCCATGTGGGGCCCACTATAAGACCATAGTCAAACTAGGTCAAACTAGCCTAAGTGGGGACCCTAACCACACCATGACCCCACCACATTGCCCTAACCCTAAAGACAATCTAAGTGGACCCTAGAGTATGTCACTGGGTCAACATTTTGACCCCAATTGACCAAAGTCAACCTTGGGCTTAATTTAGTCAAACCCACACCCATAGGCCTAATTAACCTAAGTGGGGCACCCCCTTGACCCAAACCAAGTTGGGTGGTGCCACTAGACCTATTTCCACCAAGTGGGGTCAGTCCACCCACCATGGTTGACCAGTCAACCCCAAAAGTCAATTTGGTCAACAATTTGACCTAAGGAATGAAATGAAGGCCAAGTCATTTCCCCTTGGACCAAGCCCACCAAAATTGGGCCATAGTCAGCCCAAGTTAGCAAGACCAGTCCTACCCCTCTAAATCAGGAGAGAGAATACATGCAAGGGGGTAAAATTGGAATTTTGGGAGAAGAGGAGAGAGAAAGAGGAATGAAGGAAATGGTGGCCACATGGCCACCCCATCAGCTGACTTAGGCTGCCCAAAACCAGGTGGCCGGCCTCCCCTCTTCATTTCCAGCAGAATACCAGAGCTGAGAGCCACATGGCAGCTGGGTGAAACCTCCAAAGCTCAAAACCGAGCTAACATTGGAGTTAACTCCACTTATAGCTCACCTCAGTTCAAACAGAGCTCACTATTAGCTTCAGAAGGCCGAGAGGAGTGGAATTCGACTGCTTACTCATGGAGAACGGTGGAGAATTGAGCTTTCGGGGTGGAGCTCGCCGGCACACCACCACCACGGCAAACCGCCGCCTGACCCGCAGCCAAGCCCTGATTCAAGTGCGTTTCACCTCACCTCTTCCCGTACTAACTTTCTAGATCGATCTAGGGAGATATCGGGCTCAATCGAGCCCGATGCCATGAGAGGAAATGGAGAAATTCGAGCTTTTCTTTTCTTGCTTGGGTTCGCCGGAGGAGCCAACTCCGGCGGCCCCACCGCCGGGAAACGCTAGCCCCCACCTTAACGAAGGTGGTGGCGATATCCGCCGGCGGTGGTGGTGGCTCAGCTGGCCGGAAAAGGCCAGCCAACATCGTCCAGGAAGAATCAATCTTGGCCGTTAAATCATCGGGGACGATGACCAGATCCCGTCGGTTTTACTTCAAGATTCGTGCAAACAGTTAAATGAATTAATTTAATTATTGATAAATAGTGTATGATTCTGTCACACTTTTTCAGTCACTATGCATGTTAAATTTAGGCCTCTTAGAGGCATTTCCAGAGCTTAGCCCCTTAATGACAAATGTAGCCTAGGGTCTTACCTTTAAAATGCCACCCTAACATACATTTTGGTGTAGTGTACAGTCCTGTAGGACATTTCTCCTAGGACTGGTCCTAGACTAGGGCAGAAATTATATCTGATGCCCTGGTCTCAATATTAGTCACCATGGCCCCAAATTTTGGGCACATGCATGAATAGGACATACCTAGCTCCTGCCAAAATTTATGAATTTTTAGAGAATATTTTCCTATAGTGTTTGGTAAAATATCAAAATATAAATAAATGACATATATGGAGTTCTACTCCTCCCCATGGCCCCATATTTTGGTGGTGGGTCAGTGGGGTCATCCTTGGTGCATGATAAAATTTTCAGCACCTTGGTTCACTGCATGTTGGGGAAATCCACTTGCATGTGCTAGCCTATGTTTAGCCTTGGTGTGCAAATAGCAAAAATACAAATTGGTGTATTTAGCCCAATGGTGACATGCAAGAGTCATGAAATTATTTACAGTGGTTCATTAGGGTAAATTTCATCCCTCAAACTAATGATGGAATTTTTGGAATCAAAATTCCATTTATTGGAATTTATTTTAAATATAGCTATTTTGGAGATAAAATTGGAAAATAGGATTTATTCACGTACAAATCCAAACAACTTTGCCAAGGCATAGATAACATCACATTTGACTTAGGAAAAATATGATTCCTCTGTTTTGAAGAATTTTTGGAATAGATACCCTAAGTTTTCCCATTTTACCCTTATTTTGTAAATTCTTGAATTGATGGATTTATACCTCTGAAAACTTTAGAAATTTTTCTACTGTCATAAAATGTTATTATTAGTCTTGCACAAATTTCTCAGAATTTAATGGATGCATTATTTGTGTTAAAATTAGTATAATGGAATTTTGGTAAATATCTTATAATGGAATCCTATAGGCCATCTTACATTAAATGTTGATGATTCTCTGCCAATAGTCATAAATTAGTGTCCTAAAAGCTCTGGAATTTTTCTGGAATTTTTGTGTAAATAATGCCTATACATCATTTGGAAAATGGAATTTTGTGGAATTGATATTAAATTGAAAATGATAATAAATAATTTAAGGAAAATTATGAAATTCTGTAGGCAGTAATATTTTGTCAATACATCTCAGGAAAAATTCCCTAGGTCAGTGGATGCTTAATCAAACCACTTCATGTGTAAAGTGACCTAGCATTTAAATTAAAAGAATTAATTAAATGACTATTTGGCCAGGAAAAATTATGAGAATCCTTAGGGTAGTTCCCTTAGTCCATAATACCTTAGGATAAATATTTAGAGGCAAGATGCCTTAAGTTTGGAAGATCACATTTCTAGGGTAAACATAGGTCATGGTCCTGCATATAACACAAATAGGTCTTGCCTTAGGGGAATTACCAGGGGATTAATTATCGGCAGGAATAAGAGAGAGTTCAACATATGTAACCCTGGTGGGTAGAGTTTTTCTTAGTGAGGGATCAAAAGTGCAAGTCTTAACTAGCAACTGGAGTGGGGATCGGCGGAAGACCGTCGGTTTTCCCCGGTAATACCTTAAGTCACTAGGGTTGTACTAAAGCAATAAGGAGAGCTGGGGTGATACATGGGTAGCCATCAACTAAAATAAATATCCTTACGAAAGGGAACGTTGGGCGTAATCCCAATATAGTTCCTAGTGCCCTTTGAGAGCCCTTCACAGGGAATACCGGGGGCAGTCCTGGGATTAACCTTAAATCTCTAAGTATAATAAACTGTAGATAAGAGTAGTATAAAAGGTTAGGACATTGTCGTACCTTCTCGCTCCCTCGTGTGGGGTTGGAGAGATTCATGATATATGCTACACCCGTTTTGGGGTTTGAGGGAGTTGGCATAAAGGCATTGATGTGCGTTCTCACCCGGGTTTGGGTTTGAGGGATTCAGGACGGATGTTGGTCCTGCGAGCGGAAGGCTCGGTATGAATAACTTGCATGTGCATAAATATCGTGGCGGGGCATGCGGTACTGGCCGTTCGTCACACTGATGGCAGTACGGTGCACCAGGCGGTTGTGGGAGTTAGAGGGGTCAGTGGGATGTTTTACACTGCGGTCTGGAGGACGACCCCCGATAACACACATCCGACCCAACAAGACTGACGGGTTTGTCAGCAAAGTACGTACGCGAGACTCTAGAGTGCACCTTGGACGTGTACAAAGGCGTATGAGAGGGGTCTAAGGCTTGGTAGTGTGCATACCGGTCTAGAAGCGGAGACGCCCGCTCCGCTGCTGCCGTAGCCACAGCGATGGTACCCGAGAGTGATGCTAGCTCTCAAAAAGTGGGAACTAAAGGTCTGTGATCACAGAGTCGTTGTGTGTGAGTTGCACTTGCCTGCGCATTAAATTGCATCATATCATTCATTCATATTAGGTCATACGCTTCATAGATCCTTATCATATAAATTAGTATGGGCTCTTTTATATGATAAGTTAAATTTCCTGGAAATCCTAACTTATATATTTGTATGGGCATTTATATAAGTTAGGGTACGTTTGTGATGATAGCATAGTGTAGCTTAGCTTATTTACTTGTTCATGTTACTGTTCTTTACTTTCCTTTACTGCACCGCTCTTACTTATTACTTGTACCATACTTAGAACTGCTAGAGTAGGATTATATTACTTATTACAGCTCTAGATAGATATTGTCACCTGCTTCCATTTTGCTACCCCTTGTTGTCCTCCGCTTCGTCCTCCGCGCTCGGTGCCTAGGAGCTGCGGGGCGAGGTGCGGAGGAAACGACTTAGTCTTTTGACTAATGGTCGGTGACCAACTATTTTTAGGAGCCCGTAGAGATGGAGCACCAGCACGTCGAGGAGGCAGGACATGAGGAGCAGATACCGCTTCAGCGGCTACTACCACTACTGTGCGTCCCAGGTGGGACGAGTCTTGATGTTCTAGTGTAGCTTCCGCATTTATGATTTTTGTGAGAGAGAGATATGATGTACTGGGCATAAGCCCTTTTTACTTTTTCATTTGTACTTATTTGTGGACTATCATGATGTACCATTCATCTCTTTTTATGATTGTACTGTGGCTTGTGGACTGGTATTTTTACTTATACAGTTTTACTTCTTCTTCTCATATTGGCCTACAGGTTAATGATCGTACTAGCCGGCAGGATCGGCGTGTTGCGGTGTCGACTACCCGTGAGTTAGTGCCACCGTAAGACGGCGGTTCTGGGCATAAGATCCGGTAGCCCTCCTTGGTAAGGGGAGGGGGGTCTTACAAACTGGTATCACTTGAACAACGATCATATGAGAAAGAAGTCCACAACATGGGACCACCCCCGCCCCAGCATTAGTTGCGGCCAAACTATGCAGCGGAAGCAGTGGTGTGCCCATGTTGTAAAGTCACATAAAATGGTCCACAAAGTACAATTTGTTAGGCCAATTTTGCTCTAACCTTACCTTTATGCAACCTCCACAGGTCGCAGCGCCGCAAAATGTGGCTCCTCCCCCTCCAGCTGCCACTCCATTCCTACATACGAGATGGGCAGACCCTGACGGCGATTTTGATGCCTTTAGAGCCCAGCAAGTCCCGGCTCCACAGCCAAATCCGGGGTCGAGCTGGCTGAGTGCATTCAAGAGCCTGTCCCCACCGACGTACCGTGGACAGAGGATGTGGTGAAGACGGAAGAATGGCTGGAGGCCATACACGAGATCTTAGCAGGCATCAGCTGCCCAGTCGGCCAGGCATACCTCTAGCCACCTCTGTGCTGGAGGCTCAGCAAAGAGATGGTGGAAGTCAGTCCGGGGAGTCTACCTATGCGGACTTTGAGCTGTCAGAGATATCTTGGGAAGAGTTTTGCGATGTTTTCTGGAGCACTTCGTCTCTGCTACGGACAGAGATGCTTTGGAGGAGAGGTTTTTTGAACCTCAAGCAGGGGACCAGATCAGTGATAGAGTACCAGAGAGAGTTCTCCCACTTGGCCAGGTTCGCGGGGATTCAGGACACCGACGATAGGAGGTATGCAAAGAGGTTCTACCGGGGCCTCATGGATGATCTGAGGCAGGCTCTGTTATTCATTTCTCATGGCACATCCAGGCAGATCATCGAGATGGCGAAGAAGCTGGAGGCTGACCAGCTGATGGTGCGAGCCGGAGGGAAGAGACCCATTTGATGGATCGACATCAGGTGAGAGCAGTAGGGGCTCTCAGAGAGCAGGACCATTGGATACAGGAGGGGTGGGGGACGTCGTCGTCCCAACTTCAGGCAGGAGCAGGGCCTCCTCCAGCATTGGCTCCCCACCTCTACAGATACATGATCCGAGGAGACAGGATGACCGAGGCCACCGACAAGTGGTTTGTTACGGATGCCGCCAGCCTGGGCACATCAGGTCGGAGTGCCCGCACTGATTCCATCCCCCCTCCTCCTCCACAACCTCCAGTGGCCCCCTGTACAGCAGGCCGAGGACGAGGGCCGAGGACGGAGGCCGAGGTCGGGGATATCATGGCAGGAGGCGCGAGCAGGAGCAGATATATGCCTTGGACCTCACAGAGCCGAGGAATCCCGAGGAGGTTATTACAGGTACTTGAAGTTAGTTATGAATTTTCTTGGATTTCCAAGATATATATTTAGTAACCTGAACTATAGGATAACAATAACTTTCACATAAACAAACCTCAGGCATAGTCATGATCAGCGGCAAGCCCGCTCATACTCTTTTTTCGACACGGGTGCTTCACACTCGTTCGTATCTGAGGCCTTCATCGACGTACTCGAAGGCGTGGAGAGGTTCCCTGGACTAGAGATGAGGGTACGTCTACCCGATGGGTCGGAGCTGCGGGCCACTGCACATTGTGATATGGAGGTCGAGATTGGCGGCAAAGGCATTTGAGGCGCCGGCGACTATTCTGAAGCTGCAGGACTTTGACTTGATCTTGGGCATGGCCTGGTTGCAACCGGAATCATGCCCAGATAGATTGTCCGTCCAGGAGGATCACGCTGAGACATGGCGACTCCCATGTTAACGTTGAAGGGTATCCAGCCTATTTGCCACCTACTGTTATCTTCTATACAGGCTGTTAAGCCCATGAGCAGGTGTGAAGAAGTATATCTTATCTGCTTTCGAGATGGTGGGACAGAGGCGACTTTCTCAGATATTCCGTGGTTCGGGATTTCTCCGACGTATTCCCGGAGAATTGCCCGGCTACCGCCTGCTAGAGACTTTGATTTCAGGATTCAGCTAGTGCCGGGAGCGAAGCCGGTGTCCCGAGCACCCTACAGGAGGCCCCTATAGAGTTAGCAGAGTTCAGGACACAACTGCAGGAGCTAGTCGAGTTAGGATTTGTACGACCCAGTCATCGCCTTGGGGACACCAGTTCTTTTCGTGAAGAAGAAGGACGGATCACTTCGATTATGTAATAAGATTACCGGGAGCTGAACCGGTTGACAGTCCGAAACACCTATCCTCTGCCTCGGATAGATGAGTTATTTGACCAGCTACAGGGAGCATTCTGGTTCTCAAAGTTAGATTTGCGATCCGCTACTATCAGCTCCGTATCAGGGAAGAGGACATACCGAAGACGGCTTTTCAGCTCGCGCTATGGATTATACAAATTCACGGTGATGCCTTTTGGTCTCTACGAATGCTCCTGCTGCATTCATGAGTCTAATGAACCGTGTTTTCGAGCCTTTCTTAGACCGCTTCGTGATTGTATTCATCGACGACATCCTTATTTATTCTCGGACTCAGGAGGAGCATACGGAGCACTTGGCACAGGTCTTGCAGAGGCTGAGGGAGACCCAGATGTACGCAAAATTTTCAAAGTGCCAGTTCTGGTTACAGGATGTGGCATTCCTGGGGCACACGATCAGTGGGCTGGTATACTTTGGTTAGCAGTGGACCCGGCCAAGATAGAGACAGTGAGGGATTGCCACGGCCGAAGACCGCATCTGACATCTGTAGTTTCTTGGGACTAGCAGGCTATTACCGCAAGTTTCGTGGAGGGGTTCTCGAGGATAGCACTCCCCCTCACGTCCTTGACGAAGAAGGACACAGATTTGTTTGGTCAGAGCGGTGTGAGACGGCTTTTCAGGAGCTGAAGGACCGACTCATCTCATCCCCATTCTTGCGCTTCCATCCGGAGCGAAGGATTCCAGATCTACACGGACGCCTCTTATCAGGAAAGGGTGCAGTCTTGATGCAGCATGGACACGTTATCGCTTATGCTTCGAGACAGTTGAAGAAGCATGAGCATAACTATCCAGTACATGATCTAGAGCTCGGGGCTGTGGTTTTCGCCCTGAAAATATGGAGGCATTACTTATATGGGATTCATTGTGACATCTTCTCAGATCACAAGAATCTCAAGTATATCGATACTCAGAAGGACCTAAACCTGAGACAGAGGAGGTGGCTGGAGTTTCTCTGTGATTATGATTACAAGATCCACTATCATCCGGGAAAAGCGAACACGGTTGGGATGCTTTGAGCAGGAGGGCCGGCACTTCTGGACCGGAGCCCCGATTGATGTCCATATAGAGCTGCTTCAGATGATGGAGGACATGCACATTACCGTGGTGTCCGAGACCGAGCCAGTGGTATATAGAGAGTATTTGAGCTCAGTGATCAGCTGCGATGATATACAGGAGCGCATCCGAGCACATCAGAGGTTGGATGCTGCGTTACAGCCGATTTTCAGTGCCCTAGAGAGGGGCAAGGTCGAGGACTACACATTACAGGATGATCTTCTTCGTTTCCGGGGGCGCATCTACATACCAGCAGGAGGCAGTATCCGGGAGGACATACTCCGAGAGGCACATTGCTCGAGATATTCAGTGCACCCCGGCATCACCAAGATGTGGGCAGATTTGCGGAGATCTATGTATTGGCCCGGGATGAAGAGGAGATCAACGGATTTTGTGACCCATTGCGAGACCTGCCAGCGTGTGAAGGCGAATGCAAGAGCCCGGGAGGTTTACTACAGCCACTGCCAGTTCCAGAGTGGAAGTTCGAGGACATTGCTATGGACTTTGTACACGGATTGCTCGCTCCCACTCTGGGCATGATTCTATATGGGTTATAGTGGACAGATTGACCAAGGTAGCGCGGTTTATTCCAGTTCGGAAGGATGCCCCAGTTGCAGTCCTGGTGAGACTATTTGTGGAGCAGTACATCAGATATCATGGTATCCCCAGGACTATTGTTTCGGACCGTGATGGTCGGTTCACTTCGAGCGAGTGGAGGGCCGTGCATGCTTATTTGGGATCTCGACTTACCTTTAGTACCGCCTTCCACCCGCAGACCGACGGACAGACCGAGCGGACCATCCGACCATGGAGGACCTGCTCAGATTATGCATATTGGATACGGGGAGCCTTGGGAGAGGCTGCTGCCATTGATCGAGTTCTCGTATAATAACAGCCACCAGGCTAGCATCAGGATGGCTCCGTACGAGGCTCTTTATGGGAGGAGATGCCGGACACACCGCTATCATGGGTACAGGATGTGGATACCAGGGCTCTGGGATCTGATTATATAGAGGACACTGAGGCTCAGATTCGATTGATCAGGGATCGGCTACTGGAGGCCCAGAGCAGGCAGGCAAAAGTATTATGATGCTCGGCACCGGAAGGTGGAGTTCCAGGTTGGAGACAGGTTATTCTTGAAGATACGTCCAGTACACGGTGTTTCTCTCGGGTGCGGAGGCACAAGAAGCTCAGTCCACGATACATGGGGCCATACCTGATCCTGGAGCGGATCGGCCCCTTGGCTTACCGACTGCAGCTGCCACCGAGTTGGGTGCATTACATGACGTCTTCCATGTCTCTTCCTTGCGAAGGGCTCTCCTTCGGCCGGAGCAGCACATTACTACTACAGCCGGACCGGTAGAGCCTGACAGATCAGTGAGATTGGAGCCGATCCGGATTGACGATACAGCCATCCGAGTGTTGCGGAAGAAGAAGTTCCCTCTTGTGAAGGTGTTGTGGTCCAACCATGGACGGGAGGAGCACACTTGGGAGCCGAGAGATCTGATGCTGGAGCAACACCCGGAGCTATTCGCATCAGGTACATTTAAGTTATGCTTTTAATTTCTGATGATTCTTGCAAATTGAACCCCGTAGACCCGAACTTAAATTTCGGGGACGAAATTATTTTCTTGTTTATTGGAATTTGTAACATCTCATGTTACTTCTGGACCCCTCAACTTAGATTGGGTTAGGCATGGGTGAGATTTAAGGAGATCAACTAGGTTTGACCCTAGGTAGTGGGTGGTAGCCATGTGGGGCCCACTATAAGACCATAGTCAAACTAGGTCAAACTAGCCTAGTGGGGACCCTAACCACACCATGACCCCACCACATTGCCCTAACCCTAAAGACAATCTAAGTGGACCCTAGGTATGTCACTGGTCAACATTTTGACCCCAATTGACCAAGGTCAACCTTGGCTTAATTTGGTCAAACCCACACCCATAGGCCTATTAACCTAAGTGGGGCACCCCCTTGACCCAAACCAAGTTGGGTGGTGCCACTAGACCCATTTCCACCAAGTGGGGTCAGTCCACCCACCATGGTTGACCAGTCAACCCCAAAAGTCATTTGGTCAACAATTTGACCTAAAGAAAAAAATGAAGGCCAAGTCATTTCCCCTTGGACCAAGCCCACCAAAATTGGCCCATAGTCAGCCCAAGTGAACAAGACCAGTCCTACCCCTCTAAATCAGGAGAGAGAATACATGCAAGGGGTAAAATTGGAATTTTGGGAGAAGAGGAGAGAGAAAGAGGAATGAAGAAATGGTGGCCACACATGGCCACCCCATCAGCTGACTTAGGCTGCCCAAAACCAGGTGGCCGACCTCCCCTCTTCATTTCCAGCAGAATACCAGGGCTGAGAGCCACATGGCAGCTGGGTGAAACCTCCAAAGCTCAAAACCGAGCTAACATTGGAGTTAACTCCACTTATAGCCCACCTCAGTCCAAACAGAGCTCACCATTAGCTTCAGAAGGCCGAGAGGAGTGGAATTCGACTGCTTACTCATGGAGAACGGTGGAGAATTGAGCTTTCGGGGTGGAGCTCGCCGGCCACCACCACCACGGCAAACCGCCGCCTGACCCGCAGCCAAGCCCTGATTCAAGTGCGTTTCACCTCACCTCTTCCCGTACTAACTTTCTAGATCGATCTAGGAGATATCGGCTCAATCGAGCCCGATGCCATGAGAGGAAATGGAGAAATTCGAGCTTTTCTTTTCTTGCTCGGGTTCGCCGAGGAGCCCAACTCCGGCGGCCCCACCGCCGGGAAACGCTAGCCCCACACCTTAACGAAGGTGGTGGCGATATCCGCCGGCGGTGGTGGTGGCTCAGCTGGCCGGAAAAGGCCAGCCAAATCGTCCAGGAAGAATCAATCTTGGCCGTTAAATCATCGGACGATGGCCAGATTCCCGTCGGTTTTTACTTCAAGATTCGTGCAAACAGTTAAATGAATTAATTTAATTATTGATAAATAGTGTTGATTCTGTCACACTTATTCAGTCACTTGCATGTTTAAATTTAGGCCTCTTAGAGGCATTTCCAGCTTAGCCCCTTAATGAAAAATGTAGCCTAGGGTCTTACCTTTAAAATGCACCCTAAACATACATTTTGGTGTAGTGTACAGTCCTGTAGGACATTTCTCCTAGGACTGGTCCTAGACTAGGGCAGAAATTATATTGGATGCCCTGGTCTCAATATTAGTCACCATGGCCCCAAATTTTGGGCACATGCATGATTAGGACATACCTAGCTCCTGCCAAAATTTATGAATTTTTAGAGAATATTTTCCTATGTGTTTGGTAAAATATCAAAATATAAATAAATGACATATATGGAGTTCTACTCCTCCCCATGGCCCCAAATTTTGGTGGTGGGTCAGTGGGTCATCCTTGGTGCATGATAAATTTTCAGCACCTTGGGTTCACTGCATGTTGGGAATCCACTTGCATGTGCTAGCCTATGTTTAGCCTTGTGTGGCAAATAGCAAAATGCAAATTGGTGTATTTAGCCCAATGGTGACATGCAAAGTCATGAAATTATTTACAGTGGTTCATTAGGGTAATTTCATCCCTCAAATAATGATGGAATTTTTGGAATCAAAATTCCATTTATTGGAATTTATTTTAAATATAGCTATTTTGGGATAAAAATTGGAAAATAGGATTTATTTATCAAGTACAAATCCAAACAACTTTGCCAAGGCATAGATAACATCACATTTGACTTAGGAAAATATGATTCCTCTGTTTTGAAGAATTTTTGGAATAGATACCCTAAATTTTCCCATTTTACCCTTATTTTTAAATTCTTGAATTGATGGATTTATACCTCTGAAAAATTTGGAAATTTTTCTACTGTCATAAAATGTTATTATTAGTCTTGCACAAATTTCTCAGAATTTAATGGATGCATTATTTGTGTTAAATTATTATAATGGCATTTTGGTAAATATCTTATAATGGAATCCTATAGGCCATCTTACATAAATGTTGATGATTCTCTGCCAATAGTCATAAATTAGTGTCCTAAAAGCTCTGTAATTTTTCTGGAATTTTTGTGTAAATAATGCCTATACATCATTTGGAAAATGGAATTTTGTGGAATTGATATTAAATTGAAAATGATAATAAATAATTTAAGGAAAATTATGAAATTCTGTAGGCAGTAATATTTTGTCAATATACATCTCAGGAAAAATTCCCTAGGTCAGTGGATGCTTAATCAAACTACTTCATGTGTAAAGTGACCTAGCATTTAAATTAAAAGAATTAATTAAACGATTTGGCCAGGAAAAATATGAGAATCCTTAGGTAGTTCCCTTAGTCCATAATACCTTAGGATAAATATTTAGAGGCAAGATGCCTTAAGTTTTGGAGATCACATTTCTAGGTAACATAGGTCATGGTCTGCATATAACACAAATAGGTCTTGCCTTAGGGGATTACCAGGGGATTGATTATCGGCAGAAATAAGAGAGAGTTCAACATATGTAACCCTGGTGGGTAGAGTTTTTCTTAGTGAGGGATCAAAAGTGCAAGTCTTAACTAGCAACTGGAGTGGGGATCGGCGGAAGACCGTCGGTTTTCCCGGTAATACCTTAAGTCACTAGGGTTGTACTAAAGCAATAAGAGAGCTGGGGTGATACATGGGTAGCCATCAACTAAAATAAATATCCTTGCGAAAGGAAACGTTGGGCGTAATCCCAACATAGTTCCTAGTGCCCTTTGAGAGCCCTTCACAGGAATACCGGGGCAGTCCTGGGATTACCTTAAATCTCTAAGTATAATAAACTGTAGATAAGAGTAGTATAATAGGTTAGGACATTGTCGTACCTTCTCGCCCGTGTGGGTTTGGAGAGATTCATATATATGCTCACCCGTTTTGGGGTTTGAGGGAGTTGGCATAAAGGCACTGATGTGCGTTCTCACCCGGGTTTGGGTTTGAGGGATTCAGGACGGATGTTGGTCTCGCGAGCGGAAGGCTCGGTATGAATTACTTGCATGTGCATAAATATCGTGGCGGGGCATGCGGTACTGGCCGTTTCGTCACACCGATGGCAAGTACGGTGCACCAGGCGGTTGTGGGAGTTAGAGGGGGCAGTGGGTTGTTTTACACTGCGTCTGGAGGACGACCCCGATAACACACATTCGACCCACAAGACTGACGGGTTGTCAGCAAAGTACGTACGCGAGACTCTAGAGTGCACCTTGGACGTGTACAGAGGCGTATGAAGAGGGGTCTAAGGCTTGGTAGTGTGCATACCGGTCTAGAAGCGAGACGCCCGCTCCGCTGCTGCCGTAGCCACAGCGGTGGTACCCGAGAGTGATGCTAGCTCTCAAAAAGTGGGAACTAAAGGTCTGTGATCACAGAGTCGTTGTGTGTGGTTGCACTTGCCTGCGCATTAAATTGTATCATATCATTCATTCATATTAGGTCATACGCTTCATAGATCCTTAATATAAAATAGTATGGGCTCTTTTATATGATAGTTAAATTTCCTGGAAAATCCTAACTTATATATTTGTATGGGCATTTATATAAGTTAGGGTACGTTTGTGATGATAGCATAGTGGTAGCTTAGCTTATTTACTTGTTCATGTTACTGTTTGCTTTACTTTCCTTTACTGCACCGCTCTTACTTATTACTTGTACCTACTTAGAACTGCTAGAGTAGATTACATTACTTATTACAGCTCTAGATAGATATTGTCACCTGCTTCCATTTTGCTACCCCTTGTTGTCCTCCGCTTCGTCCTCACCGCTCGGTGCCTAGGAGCTGCGGGCGAGGTGCGGAGGAAACGACTTAGTCTTTTTGACTAATGGTCGTGACCAACTATTTTAGGAGCCCGTGGAGATGGAGCACCGCACGTCGAGGAGGCAGGACATGAGGAGCAGATACCGCTTCAGCAGGCTACTACCACTACTGTGCGTCCTCAGGTGGGACGAGTCTTGATGTTCTAGTGTAGCTTCCGCATTTATGATTTTTGTGAGAGAGAGATATGATGTACTGGGGCATAAGCCCTTTTTTTTTTACTTTTTCATTTGTACTTATTTGTGGACTATCATGATGTATCATTCATCTCTTTTTTTATGATTGTACTGTGGCTTGTGGACTGTTATTTTTACTTATACAGTTTTACTTCTTCTTCTCATATTGGCCCTACAAAGTTAATGATCGTACTAGCCGTCCTACCGCCGGCCCTCGGCAGGATCGGCGTGTTGCGTGTCGACTAACCCGTGAGTTAGTGCCACCGTAAACGGCGGTTCTGGGCATAAGATCCGGTAGCCCTCCTTGGTAAGGGGGAGGGGGGTCTTACAGTATTTAGGTGTAATGTACCACTTTACATACAACTATATTTGCATATAGTCTAATGTGTCGACTGTATTTGCTTACTCAGATGCCTGACGGCAATTATTTGAGTTGTTGGTGTGCGGT